>JAVMKO010000006.1:106409449-106426095 GCA_032164245.1 Sternotherus odoratus | reverse complement strand
CTCGTTGTGCAGGTAGAAGAGGCTCCGCAGGCAGCCCGAGCCGGAGCTCGCCGGCCGGTAGCCCGTCAGCACGAAGCGGTTGAACTGCAGGTGGGGGGGGGAGCTGCCCAGTCCAGCAGCCGGGGCCCCCCCAGGTAGGCCATGGCCCGGGGCCCCCCCCCCGCGGTCAGCTCCGCCGCATCCCGCCGCCGCCCGCCGCCCCCCACCGCCCGGCCGCGCGCCGCCGAGCCCCGCCCCCGCCCGCTGTGAGCTCACCCTGGCCCCGCCCACCGCCCTCATTAGCATACCGCCCGCCCCGCCCCGCCCCCTCCTCGGCCTGGGGGCTTCCCCGCATCAGCGAAGCGAAGGTTCCATGTTTGCATAATATAGCCTCCTAATAGCCTCATTTGCATGGGGGTGCACCGCCCTTCAT
The DNA here is from genome assembly GCA_032164245.1 of Sternotherus odoratus. Taxonomy (NCBI): domain Eukaryota; kingdom Metazoa; phylum Chordata; order Testudines; family Kinosternidae; genus Sternotherus; species Sternotherus odoratus. The sequence goes on along the minus strand of JAVMKO010000006.1, from coordinate 106,425,683 downwards.
TTGCATAGATTTTGTATTGGCGGGGAAGTGGCCGCGCGCGGGCTGCAAGGACTCCCGGAAGTTTCCTCATTTGCATATTATGTGCACGCCCCCTCGTTTCCATAAAAACAGGTTCCGCCCCGCCTACTTGTGCAGCGGGGAAGTGGCCGCGCGCGTGCGCAGTCCGCAAGGCTGAGTTCCCTTATTTGCGTAATATATGCAGGCCGCGCCCACATCCTCCGCCCTGCAACCCTTCCGGCCAAATGGAATCCTCCTCATTAGCATAAAGCCTGAGGGCCGCTGCCTATTGGACAACAGCGGTGCCCTCGTTTGCTCGACGCTGCCAGCCGAATGGTAGCGGCAGGATCGCAGGAATTCCATACTTTGCATAATATATGCGGGCCACGCCCACGAAGGTCCGCAGGGGCGCGACGGAATTCCCCTGCATTCGTATTAGCTATGCCCCGCCCCCTCAGAGGCCAATAGTTCGGTTATTTGCATATGCCATACAGGCCACGCCCACCACCGCCGCCGCCGAACGCCACTATTGGGCCAGGGTGGGAGTTCGCTCATTTGCATACGTTTGGGCCACGCCCCAAGAGCCTAATTTACCCCCCCCCCCCCCCCAGCATCCCGGGCGCCCTGCTGCCCACGTCTGAAACCGGCTCTCCCTTTGCATTTCAGCAGCGGGCCACGCCCCCTCATCAGTATAATGTATGCAATATATGACACCGCTATAGTGTACTGACTCTTCGGGATAGGGGGTAATTAGCTGTTTAATGAGCCTGTGACAACCTCCACCCACGTGGTCCGGCTTCCTCCGCTGGGGCCTTCCTCCAGGCAGGCGTCCTGGCTCCCAGCCCCCCTGTGCCACCCAAACCCCCCCCCTCCCTTCCTCCAGCCAGGAGAGAACCCAGGCGTCCTGGCTCCCAGCCCCCTGTGCCACCCAACCCCCCCTCCCTTCCTCCAGCCAGGAGAGAACCCAGGCGTCCCTGGCTCCCAGCCCCCTGTGCCACCCAACCCCCCCTCCCTTCCTCCAGCCAGGAGAGAACCCAGGCGTCCTGGCTCCCAGCCCCCCTGTGCCACCCAACCCCCCCTCCCTTCCTCCAGCCAGGAGAGAACCCAGGCGTCCTGGCTCCCAGCCCCCTGTGCCACCCAACCCCCCCTCCCTTCCTCCAGCCAGGCGTCCTGGCTCCCAGCCCCCCTGTGCCACCCAACCCCCCCCTCCCTTCCTCCAGCCAGGAGAGAACCCAGGCGTCCTGGCTCCCAGCCCCCTGTGCCACCCAACCCCCCCTCCCTTCCTCCAGCCAGGAGAGAACCCAGGCGTCCTGGCTCCCAGCCCCCTGTGCCACCCAACCCCCCCTCCCTTCCTCCAGCCAGGAGAGAACCCAGGCGTCCTGGCTCCCAGCCCCCTTCCCCACCCGCCCCTAATGAAGAGACTCTTCCTGTAGGTAAAATAATTTAATCTGATCAGTCTCCTGTCCTCTTTCTCCTGGTTCAGGGCATGTCGCTGCGGCTCCCCTGGGGGGTGTATTCGTGCACCCCCATGGGACACGGCCCCTCCATCCACAGACCCCCCCCCCCAGGCTAAGCAAGCCAGTCCCTCCCCCCTACTCCCCATATTTGTCCTTATGTGCCCATGGCCTGGGGTTCCGCTCTCCATCCGCTGGGGGCAAGGCCCCATGTCCCATCCCGCGTCCCCCAAATCAGCCAGTCCCCTGCCCTCAGGGCTGGATTGGAGCCAGTTCTTTCAGTGGGTCAAACCAGCACCATCGTCAAGGGGGGGGCATAGCATTAGGCACTGGGGGGCACAAACCCCATGTGGGGGTACATCAGTGGGGCCGGGGGGGTGAGCATTAGACAGGGCACGAACCCCCCAGTTCTGGGGTCTCTGGCGTTGGGAGTTTCAGGGGGCAGCAGACGCCGGGGGTATGAATGCGCCTTTCCGGGGTCCTCTCCTCCGACGCCGTCACTCCGGGGTTGCCCCTGGCTCTGGAGGGGGGGTCCTGGGGGGGCCCATCCCCCCCCCCGCCCCAGCTCAGCTGGGGGACAGGAGCGACTTGAGGGAGGACTGGCTGCTAGGCGCCAGGTTCTCGTAGCTGTGACAAAGGCAGGTGCAGTCGGACCCCCCCTCGTCGTCGGAGCCGGAGCGCGGGGCCGGGCGCCGGGAGCTGTGGCCGGTGCAGATCAGCACCCCCGGGTGCCGATAGGCCACAGCCCAGGCCTCCCCGGCCAGGCACTGGCAGCGGCACCGGGGGCCCGCGGCAGAGGAGAAGGCGCCGGGCAGGCCCCCGCTCTTCTTCTGGGACAAACAGGCAGGTCCTGTGGAGAGAGCCCGGGGGCAGGGGGGACAGGGGGCTGCAGTGTCGGCTGTGACCACAAGGGGGCAGTGCATCGAGCACCAGCCCCCCCAGGGAGAGAACCCCAGGCGTCCGGGCTCCCAGCACCCCCTTCTCTAACCATTAGACCCCACTCCCCTCCCCGAGCCAGGGAGAGAACCCAGGCGGTCCGGGCTCCCAGGCCCCCCCCCTTCTCTAACCACTCGACCCCACTCCCCTCCGCGAGCCAGGGGACAGAACCCAGGCGTCCGGGCTCCCAGCAACCCCCCTGCTCTAATCACTAGACCCCCTTACTCTCCCCTAGCCAGGGAGAGAACCCAGGCGTCCGGGCTCCAAGCCCCCCCTTCTCTAACCACTCGACCCCACTCCCCTCCCCCGAGCCAGGGAGAGAACCCAGCGTCCGGGCTCCCAGCCCCCCCCTTCTCTAACCACTCGACCCCACTCCCCTCCACGAGCCAGGGACAGAACCCAGGTGTCCGGGCTCCCAGCCCCCCCTTCTCTAACCACTAGACCCCACTCCCCTCCGCGACCCAGGGACAGAACCAGGTGTCCGGGCTCCCAGCCCCCCCTTCTCTAACCCTTGACCCCACTCCCCTCCCCGAGCCAGGGACAGAACCCAGGTGTCCGGGCTCTCAGCTCTGCCGGCCCAGGCCAGGTTCTCACCTCTTCCGCAGGTGGAACGAGATGATGAGGAGCATGAGGAGGAAGGCCCCTGAAGCTGTGTACATCATCCAGCCTGGGAGAGAAGGAACGGGTAGAGATTATGTAGGACCCACAAAAATGGCTGACAAAGCACAGTGTATGTGAGTACAGGCCGTTGACTGCTGGGGGGGGGGGGGCGACCCTGACAGGGTATAGAGGTGCAGCAAGGCCGGAATGGGGGTCAGTGGAGGGGAGAGGCCCCGTGTCCCTTCCCCCGCCCCCCCCAAGCCAGCCGGATCGGAGCCAGCGCCCCTGGAGGGACAGGCCCCCTCCCCCATGCCCCACCTCCTGCCCCGATGGCTCCGTCCTCGGCGCTGCGGCTCCAGCTGGAGTTGAACGGGTCGGGAAGGTCGGCTGCAGCAGGTCACCGGGCAACGTCCGGGAGTCGCCCTCCGAAGCCTCCAGCGTGGGGCCCTTCACCCCTGGGCAGAGAGAGTCAGACGTGAGCCCCCCAGCGCCGCCCACCGGGGAGAGACCGGCCTACGGAGCCCCCCCTCACCCCGCAGCTCAGCGCCCCCCTTGGGAGCCCCCTGCCCTTAGCCGGGAGGGGATTTTCCCAGCTCCGACCCACATACCTGCTGCCAAGGGAGTGTCCTCCCCGCCCAGCCCCCCCCTTCCCACGCAGGTGTTCAGGCGCCTAATTACAGACCCCGGCTCCAGCCCCCAGGGAATCATTAGCAGCACTGGGACGAGGAGCCGAGTTCAAAGGCAGCCCCCCCCCCCTCCAAATCCAAGAGGCTGAGGCGGCTACATCTCGGCGCCCCCCCCCCCCCCGACTCAGCCGCGTGCTCACCCCGGTAGGGCCGCCGCGAAGCCCTGGGAGTGCAGGAGCTGGTCGGAGCAGAAGCTGAGGACCAGGACGTCGGTGGGGAGGAGGAGGGTGGGGCCGGGGGGGGTGATGCCCGTCAAACCGCGCCAGGAGGCGGCGGACTGCGCCCGTCCCGCAACTCCAGCCGGTCGTTGGGGTCCCGGATCTCGAAGAGGGGGAAGCGGAGCTCCACCGCGCTGGAGCCGGGGGGGGCGCAGGACCCAGGAACAGTTGCTGTTGGGGCCGTAGTCGTCCGGGAAATCCGGGGAGTAGATGACCCCCGAGGGGGCGCTGAAGTTCCCCTGGCAGGCCCCCACAGACACTGCAAGGGGGGAGAGCCGGGGTGAGCGGGGGAGGGGTGGTGGAGGCGCGGAGAGTCGGGGGGCTCTGCAGCACAGCCCTGGGGCATTGGGGCCAGCCCCTGCCCGCCGGGGGAGAGCGCCCCCCCCCCCGCTGCTCCCCGCAGGCCCCCGCTCACCGTCGTAGACCCCGATGCGGCCGTCCCCCCCGCACAGCTCGCTGGCCCTTGCCGAAGCAGACCTGGTCGCACTCCACAGCGCCCGCGGGCTGCGCCCACCGCAGGTCCCCCTCGCTGCCGCAGAAACAGCACATCCGGCTTCCCACGCCCGCGAACTGCAGGGAACGAAGGGTTAAACCCACCTGCCCTCCGGGGGGGGGGGGGGGGCGGCTGCCATCCGGCCCCAGGGCAGGGGGCTGGCTGGGGCGGGGGGGGGGGGGTACCTGGTACCCTCTCTTCCGGCAGTAGCGGATGCAGACTTGGATGGTCAGTTTGCTGGAGGTGCCGCTGCTTCCGCTCAGTGCCGGGGGGTGGCCGGAGTCCAGGAAGCAGCCGACATACCCGGGCACTGAGGGGAGGAGAGACGGGGTTAGGGGGTAACGAGTCCCCGTCCCCCCCGCAGCCCGGCCCCACGGCACGGGACACCCCCCCCCGTCGGCGCTCACTGTGGCAGCTGGGGATGTCGCAGTACTTCCAGTAGATCCCCTCCTCCGTCTCTAGGATGTAGCACCAGGGCTGGAGGTCTCCGTCCGGGTTGCGGCAGGCGTTGTGGCTGCCCAGGCCCCACTCCCCGTTGGGTACTTGGCCGTGTTGTAGGCGTGCTGCTGGGTCTGGTTCCAGTACAGCAGGGCTGCCCCGGCCGTCGGGGGCGGTGTGGTTCTGGGCCCCTCGGTAATCGGCGCCATTCACCGTGAAGCACTCAGAGGGCGCTGGGGGAGGGAAGAGAGAGGGGTTAGCGAACCAGGTCCTGACTCCCAGCACTCTCACTCTAGCCTACCAGATTCCAGAGAGAACCCAGGAGTCCGGGCTCCCAGACCTCCCACTCTAATCACATTCCTCCCAGAGCTGGGATAGAACCCAGGAGTCCTGGTTACCAGCTCCCCTGTTCTAGCCCACTAGACCCCACTCCCCTCCCAGAGCTGGGGAAAGAACCCAGGAGTCCTGCCATCTGGAAGCCAACTGAGCTATGTTGCTTTATTCCAGCTGAGGATTGCAGGACTCCTGGGTTCTTGAACTGGAGGCCTTCTGACTTGTTGCTCCGCACTGGGATGTTGGAGTAGGTGGGTCGCTGTAGTGGGGAAGATGCTGGAGGAATATTTTGGTCGTGGCACTTCAAGGAACCAAGAACCAAGCGCCGTCTCCTACCCAAGACAACTCCAGCTGAGGAGAGAGGAGCCCGGGGTCGAGCCGTGGACACCGTCCCGGGGAGGAGACCAGACTATGAAAAAACTCTTCGTCGAAGCCAGACAAATTCAGACTAGAAATGAACCACCCGGTTTTTTAATGGGGCGAGCGATCGTCCACTAGGAAGCCTCTCCAGGAAAATGGTGAGTTCTCCATTGCCTGGTAGCTTCCCGTCAAGACTGGTGGAAGATACTTTAGTCAACACTCGCTTTATGAGGTGCAATACGGGAGGTCAGTGGCAAAAGTCTCCTGCCTGGATCATCTGGGAGGCAAGATGAGATGGTGCCTTCTGGCTGGAAGATGTTTGAAATCAATGGAAGACGAGGCTTTGCGCGGAGCGTGGACGACGGGGCAGATGGAAGAGGGGGGATGAAGATGTTGAGAAGATGGAGGGATGTTAGGAGTTGTTAGAAGATGGAGGGAGGGATGGACCATGGCTGAAGAGGTTCGTCTCCAAGGTCTGGGGAGGGTAGGGATGGGCAAGCTGGAGAGGCGGTGCCGGGGTGGAGGAGTTGGGTGTGACGGGACCCGATGACAGAGCCGTGGGCCAGGGAGGATCCACCTCTGCTGGGGGGAACAGACAGGCTGGATGATCCCGTCCTGAGAGCGAACAGGTAGATCAGCATAGGAACTACAGGTGATTACCAGGTGATGGTTAGAGCAGGACGCCTGGGTTCCATCTCTAGCTCTGGGAGGGGAGTGGGGTCTAGTGGGTAGCGGGAGAGCCAGGACTCCTGGGTTCTGTCCCCAGCTCTGGAGGGGAGTGGGGTCTAGTGGGTAGCGGGAGAGCCAGGACTCCTGGGTTCTGTCCCCCTCTGGGAGGGGAGTGGGGTCTAGTGGGTAGCGGGAGAGCCAGGACTCCTGGGTTCTGTCCCCAGCTCTGGGAGGGGAGTGGGGTCTAGTGGCTAGAGCAGGGCAGGTGTCGGCCTTTTTCAGACTCCTGACAGCAGAGCGGAGGAGGGACCCGGGCCCATTTCATGGCCTGCCACATCTGGAAGGGCTGCGACAGCTGCTGCTGGAACAGCTGGAGTGGTCGGGGAGGGGGAGGGGATGGGGGTGGGGGCGGGCAGCCCTGCCACACAGCACAGGAAACAGGATGTGGGGCTATGGCAGCCCTTAGAGCATGGGGTGAAGGCCCTACTCCCTTCCCAGAGCTGGGGAGAGAACCCAGGAGTCCTGGCTCCCAGCCCCCCCCCCCCCGCTATACCCTCAGCTCTGGGAGGCTCAGAGGGTCTAGTGAGTTTGAGGAGGCGGAGGTGGGGGGCTGGGAGCCAGGACTCCTGGGTTCTATCCCCAGTCTATTCCCTAGCAAAGATCAGATGCCCCCACATCTGGCCCATTCCCCCTCCCCGCCGGGGCAGGATCGATCCCCCCCCTCGGCCCTGTAACCAGACCCCCCCCCCCCCCGCCGCCTCCCGGTTTCAGAGCCCCCGCAGCCCACACGGGGCTCTGGGGACCCGCCCCACCTGTTGTCCTGCATGAAAATAGCCGGCGGACAGGTGGTTGGGGGAGGGTGGCGCGGTGGGGGGCTCCGATCCCTCACAAGGGGCTTTGTGGGGCGGGCGCGGAGCCGGCCACAGGAGGTGATAGGTTTCCTGGCGCCTGGCAGCTGGTCCCTGCAGCTGTCCATAGCCTTAACTCCCAGTAGGGGTAAGAAACGGGGTGAACCCTGGAGGGGAGGGAGCCAGGACTCCTGGGTTCTCTCCCTGGCTCTGGGAGGGGAGTGGGGGCTAGTGGTTAGAGTAGGGGGGCTGGGAGCCAGGACTCCTGGGTTCTCTCCCTGGCTCTAGGAGGGGAGTGGGGGCTAGTGGTTAGATTAGGGGGGCTGGGAGCCAGGACTCCTGGGTTCTCTCCCTGGCTCTGGGAGGGGAGTGGGGGCTAGTGGTTAGAGCAGGGGGTGGCTGGGAGCCAGGACTCCTGGGTTCTCTCCCCAGATAATGGGTTAGAGCAGCCAGCTCTGGTCTGTGCCAAGCGGTGATTCCCCGAACTGGGCAGCGTTTCCAGGCCCTCGGTCTGGGTTATAAAACGTGGCGTCGCGGGATGACGGGCTGCCCCCTCCCTGGCACGGGGAGAGCTGAGCCTCCATTGCCCCGGCTGCCCCCGAACAAGATTTGTGGGGACTCCCCACACCAGCCCCCCACTCCCTGGGATACCGGGCGGGCCGGATCTGCCACTCACACAGAGAGCTGGTGGGGGTCATGGAGAGGGGGCGGAGGAGGATGGATGGGGGGGGGGATGGACAGATGGACACACGGCACCCCACACAGACCCCACTTCCTGTGGCACGGCACCCCCTGTTAAGCCGCCTGCCCCACGGCACCCCCTGCTCTGCTACCTGCCCCACTGGCCCCCTTCCCAGCCCCACACCCCTGTGTATTCCTCTGTCTGGCGCTGTAGCCCCACCCAGCCCTGTTTAGCCTGTTTCTCTCACTGGGCGCCTTGGCCCGGGGGCTAAACCGTCTCCGGAGCCTGGATCGGCTGGTCCCGCTGGGCCCCAAGGCAGGGCCGGGCCGGCTGGGGGGGCTGGGGCCGGCCCCTGTGTGGGGTGGAGGGGAAATTGGTGGGTGGGAGGTTGGCAGGCCGGGGAGCCTCCTGCCCCAGCTGACAGACCTCGGCCCAGCCCTGCCCTCCGCCGGGGCGCCCACGCAGGGGGTGGATCTCTGGGGAGCTGGGACTTTGGGGGTTATGGCCCCACCTGCCCCCCTGCAGGGTGTAACACCCCCCCCCTGCCCTTCATATACACCCCTCAAGTCAACTCCGGCATGGGGCACCGGCAGAACCCAGGAGTCCTGGCTCCCCCCCCCCAACCACCAGCCCCCACTCCCCTCCCAGATCCAGGGGCAGAACCCAGGAGTCCTGGCTCCCAACCCCCCCGCCCCCATAACCACCAGCCCCCACTCCCCTTCCGGAGCCAGGGGCAGAACCCAGGAGTCCTGGCTCCCAACCCCCCCCCCCATAACCACCAGCCCCCATAACCACCAGCCCCCACTCCCCTCCCAGAGCCAGGGGCAGAACCCAGGAGTCCTGGCTCCCAGCCCCCCCTGCTCTAACCACTAGACCCCACTCCCCTCCCAGCGCAGGAGAGAGAACCCAGGAGTCCGGGGGGGGGGGGGGAGATCAGGGACTCACCTTCTCCCCGGAGCCCGGCCGCGCTCCGCAGCACCAGCAGCAGGACTCCTGGGACCCAGGACATCGCGACTCCAGGCGGCCCCGCCGGAGGGGGGAGCCAGCGCCGGGATCTGCCCCCTCCGGGCGGGGGCGGGGGGGATCCAGCGCTCCGGGGATCCCAGAGGTCCGGTGACTCCCGGGGCGCCCCTCCCGGGTCCGTGCGGGGAGGGGAGCAGATTCCCCGTCCGCCCCCCCAGTCCCCGGCAGATCCCCTCGCTGGGGGCGGGGGATCGACTCTCCCGGGCGCGGCGCTGTCCTGGGAGATCCAGTGGATCCCGCGATTGGAGGGATCAAGCCCCGGGGGGGTTGGGAGGGGCCCCGGGGGATCCTGTCATGAGTGGATCCCGCCCCGGGGCTGCTCCAGTGGATCCCGCGCGCGGGGGGCGGGGGGTTCTGGGTCGCTCCGGATCCGGATCCGATTCGGAGCCCCGTGGAGACGGTCCCGCGCCGCGATCCGGCCCCCCTGCCCTGCCCCGGGTTAGGGGGCTGGTGGGGTCCGGCCGCCCCGCTCCCCGCTGGGCTCTGCCTGCTCCATCAGCCCGGCTCCGGGGCGGGCGTGGGACGCGGAGACTCCCCGCCCCCCGGGACGGCCCAGCCCCCCCCCGCCCCCCCCCCCCCCGGGGAGGGCCCACGCCGCGGCCGCCTCTCATCTCCCGCAGCCCTTGAAATCCGAGCCCGGCCTGGGACGCCGGCCAGGCGGCGGGGAGACTCCGCCCGCCCCCCGAGCGAGGCGAGAACCCAGGCGTCCTGCCGCCCCCCCGCCTCTAACCACTAGACCCCACTCCCATCCGAGCGCGGGGGCGAGAACCCAGGCGTCCTGCCCCCCAGTCCCCCCCTGCTCTAACCACTAGACCCCCACTTCCTTCCCAGCGCAGGAGAGAGAACCCAGGCGTCGTGCCCCCAGTCCCCCCCTGCTCTAACCACTAGACCCCACTTCCTTCCCAGCGCAGGAGAGAGAACCCAGGCGTCCTGCCCCCCAGTCTCCCCCTGCTCTAACCACTAGACCCCCACTTCCTTCCCAGCGCAGGAGAGAGAACCCAGGCGTCCTGCCCCCCAGTCCCCCCTGCTCTAACCACTAGACCCCCACTTCCTTCCCAGCGCAGGAGAGAGAACCCAGGCGTCCTGCCCCCCATTCCCACCCTGCTCTAACCACTAGACCCCACTTCCCTCCCAGCGCAGGAGAGAACCCAGGCGTCCTGCCCCCCCTCCCCCGCCTCTAACCACTAGACGCCACTCCTCTCCAAGTGCGGGGTGAGAACCCAAGAGTTCTGGCTCCCAGCCCCCACCCCTCCCCCACTCTAACCAGTTGACCCCACTCTGGTCCTGGAGCTGGGTAGAGAACCCAGGAGTCCTGGCACCCAACCCCCCTGCTCTAACCCACCAGACCTGGTGGGATCCAGTCTGAGCTAACAGGGGCTGTGGGTCAGGAGTGAGGGGCACCGGCGGAGCTGGGGGTTTGGGGGATGGGGTGGGTGAGGGGCGGCCCTGTCTGGGAAATTGGGTCCCGGGGGGTTCCGCGCAGGGAGAACAAAGTGGCTGGGAGTCAGGGCCTGCGGGGACCTGTTCTGGGAATGGAGGCCCCAGAATCCCCTGGGGCGGGGGGAGGGGGGGGCTGCAGGTGGGAGCTGGGAGAACAGTGAAGGGAACCAAGGAGAGAACCCAGGAGTCCTGGATCCCACCCACCCCCCACCCCGCTCTAACCGCTAGACCCCACTCCCCACAATCTCCCAATCCTCCCGGCCCCTCAGCCTCGCTGCTGCTGCCCCCCGCCGGCCGGGGGCACCCCCTGAGACACCCCTGGGTGGAGTGAGGCGCTGCTGGGGTCCCCGGGAGGGTTCTCCGTCTCCCGGGGGGGGGGTGAGGGGGGGTTCAAGCCCCAGGCCTCGGACCCCCAGACCCGGTCCCAAGGGGGACGAGCAGGTTAATCGCCTCATCCCACTTCCCATCGAACTGGGACACGCCGCCAGAGAGGTGGTCGCACCATGGAACGGGGCCCCCAAAGCCCCCTGTTTCACCATGGGAATAACCCCCCCAACCCTCGCTGCAAACCAACCCCCATCTCTCTGAGGCGGTGGGGGGACCCCCATGGCTCACGGGGCAGCAGGGGAGAGGGGGTCTCTCCAGCAGGGGGCGCTCGCCCTTCACAATTAGTGCTGACCTGGACTCCTGGGTTCTTTCCCCAACTCTGGGAGGGGAGTAGGATCTGATGGGTTAGAGCGGGGAGATTGGGAGCCAGGACTCCTGGGTTCTATCCCCAGCTCTGGGAGGGGAGTGGGGTATGATGGGTTAGAGCGGGGGGACTGGGAGCCAGGACTCCTGGGTTCTATCCCCAGCTCTGGGAGGGGAGTGGGGTCTAGTGCTTAGAGTGGGGGGACTGGGAACCCGGACTCCTGGGTTCTCTCTCCAGCTCTGGGAAGGGAGTGGGGTCTAGTGCTTAGAGCAGGGGGACTGGGAACCCGGACTCCTGGGTTCTCTCTCCAGCTCTGGGAGGGGAGTGGGGTCTAGTGCTTAGAGCAGAGGGACCTGGAGCCCGGACTCCTGGGTTCTATCCCCAGCACTGGGAGAGGAATGGGGTTTAGTGGGTTACAACAAGGGTGGGCTGGGAGCCAGGACACCTGGGTTCTGACCATGGCTCTGGGAGCAGGGGGGGGAGCAGGGATTTGGTGGGGGGGGAGGTGGGGCAAGGAGCCGGGCTGCCTCTGGGAAGAGCACAGGGTGGGAGGAGGGGGCGGGGGGGCTTTCGATGATCCACTCCCCCCCCTCCTCCAGCACTGGGAACCGGTTGGGCGACTCCGACCTGTCGGGCTGGCACCAGAGAGACGGGGCTTAATGAGAGAGTGTGAACAGAGTGGGCCTTGGGGCAGGCGGGGCTGGGAGCCAGGATGCCTGGGTTCTTTCCCTGCCTCTGGGAGGGGAGCGGTGTCTGGTGGTTGGGGAGGGGGGCTGGGAGCCAGGACTCCTGGGTTCTTTCGCAGCTTGGAGGGGCTAGGTGGGGGTAGGGAGCTGAGGCTAAAAACTGTGGAACGAGGGGTACTGGGGAGGGCCTGGGCCTATTCTGGGGTGTCCTGCTTGCATTTCCACAGCCCTCTAGTCTCTCCCATCTTTCTCCGGCAGAGTCCCCCAGTTCCTCCTCCGGGGAGTCACCCACAATCCCCAGGGGCTGGGAGGGACATTCCCGAGGTACCCGCCACACCGGAGATGCCGATAGGCTGGTCCTGCCGGCAGTGGGGGGCCTACCCAGGGCAGCCCCACGGCGGGCCCCGCCCGAGGAGACGCTTCGGTGCTTGGAGGTCCAGTGGCGGAAGGTTCCGGAGGCCCAGCCTGAGGTGGGGGGACGGGACATCGGACAGGAGACAGCACCAAGGCCCCATCTGGCTCGTGCCTGCCCGTCACCCTGAGGGGAGCTTGACGTGACTCACGCCAACCTCAGGCCTACAGCAGCCTGGAGGCCAGACACGACAAGAATCCCGGGAAGGCGAAGGTGGCCATCTTGGGTGAGGGTGAGGCAGCCATCTTGAGAGAGCATGTGCGGCGGCTCACGCCAACCCGCGGCGTCGAGGCCTACAGCGGGCTGGCGATGCCAAGGGTTATGGGACGGTGACGGCGGCCATCTTGGGCGCAGGCAAGGCGACCATCTTGGAAGAGCAGTTGACGCAACTCACGCCAACCTTGAGCGCCGAGGCTTAGAGCAGCATGGGGGTCGGAGATGGTCTGGTTATGAGACGGCAAAGGCGGCCATATTGCGAGCGGACAAGGAAGCCATCTTGGGAGAGCAGTTGACAGGATTCACACCAATCTTCAGCAGTGAGTCCGTCTCCCTCCTGCTGGGGCACCGAGGGTAGGTGGGAGGCCGCCTCACCCCGGGGATTGTAGGTAGGGGCAGGAGAGTGGCAGGAGCCTTCCCTGGATGTTGGCTCACCCCCATAATGCATTTGGTCACAGCACCATCCAGTGGCTAAAAACAAACCACTTTCTACACATTTTGGAGGGAACAAACCTACTTTGTTAATTTCCCCTCAAAAATGTTGGTGGAACACTTGTTAAATTGTTTTTCTTTCATTTTGTTTTCAGGAAAAATTGGATTTTTGCCAGTCTTTCTACCCTATATATATATCTATATTTGGAAGGGGGAATATCCATTTTTGGTCATTTCTTTCTAAATCAAATTTGGGGGGCGAACACCAGTTTCCGTCAATCTTTTCTAATTTTTTGTGGGAAAGTCCAATTTCTGTTATTCTTGGTAAAAAAAAAAAAGGGGGGAAAATATCCAGTTTTGTCTTTTCTTTATACATGTTGCAGGAAACCAATCTAAGGTGTTCATTTCTCTCTCCATTTTTTCCCTACTTTTTGTCAATTTGTTCTTACATTTTTGGGCTGAAAACCTCCCACTTTTTGTCCTTCCTTTCAACCCTTCCATAGCAAACACCAAGTTCTATGGACCAGCCCTTTGCCATGTGTTCCCCCAATAAATAACTGACATCCCAAATGTTTCTTTCTTTCTTTCTTTCTTTCTTTCTTTCTTTCTTTCTTTTCTTTCTTTCTTTCTTTCTTTCTTTCTTTCCAGTCAGTCGTGACTCTCATGGGTTAAAACACCAAGGGTCATTTACGCCAGTATCCCACATCTTCCCTGTCCCCCTGGATCACACCCATGGGCCCATCTACCCAGGTATCTGGTTTCTCACAAGAATCAGAGAGGTAGCCGTGTTAGTCTGGAATAGCAAAGGAAACAAAATCTTGTGGCACCTTAAAGACTAACTATAAAGTTTCTCACAGTAGCCAGTCCCAGCTGCTTCAGAGGAATGTACGAGGCCCCCCCTAGTGGACACCTGTGACTTAACAGGCCAGGGAAAATTGTGCTCCTGACCACCCTCAGCGAGTGGTTATTCTGAGCTCTGAAGCATGAGCGTTAGCCATTGTAATCCTTCCTTCTCTAACACTGGATAGCTTGATCATTATTTTTTTGCCTATGATGCCTATTCTGGTCGTTGGCAATTTCTGTTGGCAACGAGGTCAGCAGGTTTGCGCTGATGCGCGGGAACCTGAATCATCTGTTTGGTGGGAAATTCTGTGATTTGGACATTTGTTTTCATTCCAAAGCGGTAAAAACAAAATAAAAAACAACAACAACAAAAGACATTTTCCATGAAAAGTGATTTTGGAGAACATTTAGGCCAATGGAAAATGTTTCATTTACATCAACTCATTTCATTTCAATTTTGACTGTTTAAATGTTGCCATTCTAATTTAATCACATGACATAAAATAAGTTTCAAAGTAAAATCAAAATGTTTCGTATATTCCGTTTTTATGGGTGAATGTCATTTCACCAAACGCACAAACCGACGAAAAAATATTTACATTGATAATAATGAGAAAAATGCTGGGTTTGGACTTATTAGAGTTTGATTTAAGGATATTTACTTTGGAAATTTAACGCTTTCAATCAAACACCTGCTGTTGTTAAATAATTATCATTTCAATAATCATCCTTACCCTGTAATTCTCTGCAACTGTGAAAATTTAAGTAGCTAAAACCGGGGAGGGAACGTGAAAACCCCGTAATTTTGTGACCATTTCAATGGGAAGAATTGAAAATAAAACAAACATTGATATTTTCCGACATAAAAAATAAGAACCGAGTTCCACCAAGCCTGTTTATAAAGATGGTTGGTGTCATTAGCCCCATTGTACAGATGGGGAAACTGAGGCAGAGAAAGGGACTTGCCTGAGGTCACACATGGAATCTGTGGCTGACCCCAGGATACAACCCAGGCGTCCTGAGACCCAATCCAGAGTCTTTACCCATCCAGTCGTCGTTCTCCTAGGTCAGTGTAACGCTACAGACTTACAGGAGGTATCAAAGGACAGGCACTTCCGGAAAGGGGCTGGGAGCCGAGGAACCACTGCTGGGTACGTGGAACAGAAAGCCGGGGACAATCGGCCTGTCCGGTGGGAGGGGCGCACACTACAGGCGGGAAGGAGTCCCTGGGCACCAAGAGGAGCAGGGGCGGTGGGTGATGGTGGTGTTTGACTCACGGATTGGTCTGTCTGTCTGGACTGTTCCTCGTTTGTAATATTCCGACATTCCGCCTGTCGAGGTTGTATCTGTCTATCTGTCTGTGTTGTGTCCATATTGTGTCTGTCCGTCTGTCTAGATCAAGGGTGGGCAAATTACGGCCCGCAGGCCAGATCCGGCCCACCAACCGTTTTAAGCCGGCCCTCAAGCTCCCCACACCCCTGCCCCCTGTCCCAGCCCTGATCCCCCTCCCACCCGCCGAACCCCTCGGTCCCAGCCCGGAGCACCCTCCTGCACCCCCAAACCCACCCCAGCCGGAGCCCTCACCCCCCACTGCACCCCACTCCCTAGCCTGGACCCCCTCCTACACCCTGACCTCCTCATTTCTGGCCCCACCCCGGAGTCCGCACCCCCAACCAGAGCCCTCACCCCCTCCCGTACCCCGACCCCAGTTTTGTGAGCAATCACGGCCCACCGTACAATTTCCATTCCCCGACGTGGCCCTTGGGCCAAACAGTTTGCCCACCCCCGGTCTGGGTTGTATGTGTCCGTCTGTCCGTGTTGTGTCCGTGTGTCTGTCCATGTTGTGTCTGTGTGTCTGTCCATTTGTCCGTGTTGTATCTGTCTGGTTTGTGTCTGTGTGTCTGTCCGTGTTGTATCTGTCCATTTGTCCGTGTTGTATCTGTCTGGGTTGTGTCCGTGTTGTGTCCGTGTGTCTGTCCATTTGTCCGTGTTGTATCTGTCTGGGTTGTGTCTGTGTGTCTGTCTGGGTTGTGTCCATGTGTCTGTCTGGGTTGTGTCTGTGTGTCTGTCCGTGTTGTGTCCGTGTGTCTGTCCATTTGTCCATGTTGTGTCTGTCTGGGTTGTGTCCGTGTGTCTGTCCGGGTTGTGTCCATGTGTCTGTCCGGGTTGTGTCCGTGTGTCTGTCCGGGTTGTGTCCGTGTGTCTGTTCATTTGTCCGTGTTGTGTCTGTCTGGGTTGTGTCAGTGTGTCTGTCCGGGTTGTGTCCATGTGTCTGTCCGGGTTGTGTCTGTGTGTCTGTCCGGGTTGTGTCTGTGTGTCTGTCCATTTGTCTGTGTTGTGTCTGTCTGGGTTGCGTCCATGTGTCTGTCCGTGTTGTGTCCGTGTGTCTGTCCGTGTTGTGTCTGTGTGTCTGTCCATTTGTCCGTGTTGTGTCTGTCTGGGTTGTGTCCATGTGTCTGTCTGGGTTGTGTCTGTGTGTCTGTCTGGGTTGTGTCTGTGTGTCTGTCCGTGTTGTGTCTGTGTGTCTGTCCATTTGTCCGTGTTGTGTCTGTCTGGGTTGTGTCCGTGTGTCTGTCCGGGTTGTGTCTGTGTGTCTGTCCGGGTTGTGTCTGTGTGTCTTTCCATTTGTCCATGTTGTGTCTGTCTGGGTTGTGTCCGTGTGACTGTCCGGGTTGTGTCCGTGTGTCTGTCCGGGTTGTGTCCGTGTGTCTGTCCATTTGTCCGTGTTGTATCTGTCCGGGTTGTGTCCGTGTGTCTGTCTGGGTTGTGTCCGTGTG
>JAVMKO010000006.1:106374449-106404449 GCA_032164245.1 Sternotherus odoratus | reverse complement strand
GGGAAGGTGAAGGCGGCCCTCTTGGGAGTGGAGCGGGCAGCCATCTTGGGAGAGCAGTTAACGCGACTCACGCCAACCCTCAGCAACGAGGCTTATCGCAGCCTAGAGGCTGGAGATGCCAAGGATTATGGGAAGGCTGCTCTTTTGGGAGTGGATAGGGCAGCCATTTTGGGAGTGGACAAGACAACCATCTTGGGAGAGCCATTAACGCGACTCACACCAACCCTCAGCAGCGAGGCCTATCGCAGCCTAGAGGCTGGAGATGCTAAGGCAGCCCTTTTGGGGGTGGATAGGGCGGCCATTTTGGGAATGGACAAGGCAGGCATCTTGGGAGAGCAGTTGATGCGATTCACGCCAACCCTTAACAGTGAGGCCTATCGCAGCCTAGAGGCCGGAGATGGCAAAGATTATGGGAAAGGCGCCATTTTGGGGGTGGATAGGGCAGCCATCTTGGGAATGGACAAGGTAGCCATGTTGGGAGAGCAGTTGACACGACTCACACCAACCCTTAGCGGCGAGGCCTACCGCAGCCTGGGGACAGGAGATGCCAAAGATTATGGGAAAGCGTCTATTTTGGGGGCAGATAGGGCAGCCATCTTGGGAGTGAACAAGGAGGCCATCTTGGGAATGGACAAGGCAGCCATCTTAGGAGAGCAGTTGACGCATCTCCCGCCAACACTCAGTGGTGAGGTCTACCGGAGCCTGGAGGCCAGAGAGGCCAAAGGTTATGAGAAGGCAGTCATCATGGGAGAGCAGTTGACACAATTCATGCCAGCCCTCAGCAGCGAGGCCTACCGGAGCCTAGAGGCTGGAGATGCCAAGGATTATGGGAAATCCACCATTCTGGGGGCAGACAAGGCAGCCATCTTGGGAGTGGACAAAGCGGCCATATTGGACGAGCAACAGACACAATTCATGCCAACCCTCAGTGGCGAGGCCTACCGCAGCTTGGAGGCCGGTGACACCAAAGATTATGGCAAAGCGGCCATCTTGGGGGTTGGCAAAGCGGCCATCTTTGGAGTGGGCAAGGCTGCGGCGGAGAGGTGGCGCCAGTGCTTCCGAGGGTTCAGCTACCAGGAGGCCGGTGGGCCCCGGGAGGCCTGGGCCCGGCTCCGGGAGCTCTCCCGCCGCTGGCTGGAGCCCCAGCGCCGCACCAAGGAGCAGATCTTGGAGCTGCTGGTCCTGGAGCAGTTCCTGAGCATCCTGCCGGGGGAGATGCAGAGCTGGGTCTGGGAACGAGGCCCCGAGACCTGCGCCGAGGCGGTGGCCCTGGCCGAGGGCTTCCAGCGGGGGCGGCCGGAGGCCGGGATGTGGGAGCAGCAGGTGCAGGGGCGGGGAGGGCGTTTAAGCCGTGGCCTGGTTCTTCTCAGGCTGTGATGTGAGCGGGAGGTCAGGCCAGGTGCCTCCCCCGGGGCATTGTGGGTAGGGAGAGCGGGAGGTCAGGCCAGGTGCCTCCCCCGGGGCATTGTGGGTAGGGAGAGCGGGAGGTCAGGCCAGGTGCCTCCCCCGGGGCATTGTGGGTAAGGAGAGCGGGAGGTCAGGCCAGGTGCCTCCCCCGGGGCATTGTGGGTAGGGAGAGCGGGAGGTCAGGCCAGGTGCCTCCCCCGGGGCATTGTGGGTAAGGAGAGCGGGAGGTCAGGCCAGGTGCCTCCCCCGGGGCATTGTGGGTAGGGAGAGCGGGAGGTCAGGCCAGGTGCCTCCCCCGGGGCATTGTGGGTAGGGAGAGCGGGAGGTTAGGCCAGGTGCCTCCCCCGGGGCATTGTGGGTAGGGAGAGCGGGAGGTCAGGCCAGGTGCCTCCCCCGGGGCATTGTGGGTAGGGAGAGCGGGAGGTCAGGCCAGGTGCCTCCCCCGGGGCATTGTGGGTAGGGAGAGCGGGAGGTCAGGCCAGGTGCCTCCCCCGGGGCATTGTGGGTAGGAAGAGCAGGAGGTGAGGCCAGGTGCCTCCCCCCAGGGCATTGTGGGTAGGGAGAGTGGGAGGTTAGGCCAGGTGTCCCCCGGTGCATTGTGGGTAGGGAGAGCAGGAGGTCAGGCCAGGTGCCTCCCCCGGTGCATTGTGGGTAGGAAGAGCAGGAGGTGAGGCCAGGTGCCTCCCCCCAGGGCATTGTGGGTAGGGAGAGCGGGAGGTCAGGCCAGGTGCCTCCCCCGGTGCATTGTGGGTAGGGAGAGCGGGAGGTCAGGCCAGGTGCCTCCCCCGGTGCATTGTGGGTAGGGAGAGCGGGAGGTCAGGCCAGGTGCCTACCCCGGGGCATTGTGGGTAGGGAGAGCGGGAGGTCAGGCCAGGTGCCTCCCCCGGTGCATTGTGGGTAGGGAGAGCGGGAGGTCAGGCCAGGTGCCTACCCCGGGGCATTGTGGGTAGGGAGAGCGGGAGGTCAGGCCAGGTGCCTCCCCCCAGGGCATTGTGGATAAGGAGAGCGGGAGGTCAGGCCAGGTGCCTCCCCCGGGGCATTGTGGGTAAGGAGAGCGGGAGGTCAGGCCAGGTTCCTCCCCCGGGGCATTGTGGGTAGGGAGAGCGGGAGGTCAGGCCAGGTGCCTCCCCCCGGGGCATTGTGGGTAGGGAGAGCGGGAGGTTAGGCCAGGTGCCTCCCCCGGGGCATTGTGGGTAGGGAGAGCGGGAGGTCAGGCCAGGTGCCTCCCCCGGGGCATTGTGGGTAGGGAAAGCTTGAGGTCAGGCCAGGTGCCTCCCCCGGGGCATTGTGGGTAGGGAGAGTGGGAGGTCAGGCCAGGTGCCTCCCCCGGGGCATTGTGGGTAGGGAGAGTGGGAGGTCAGGCCAGGTGCCTCCCCCAGGGCATTGTGGGTAAGGAGAGCGGGAGGTTAGGCCAGGTGCCTCACCCGGGGCATTGTGGGTAAGGAGAGCGGGAGGTCAGGCCAGGTGCCTCCCCCGGGGCATTGTGGGTAAGGAGAGCGGGAGGTGAGGCCAGGTGCCTCCCCAGGGGCATTGTGGGTAAGGAGAGCGGGAGGTGAGGCCAGGTGCCTCCCCCGGGGCATTGTGGGTAGGGAGAGCGGGAGGTCAGGCCAGGTGCCTCCCCCGGGGCATTGTGGGTAGGGAGAGCGGGAGGTCAGGCCAGGTGCCTCCCCCGGGGCATTGTGGGTAGGGAGAGCGGGAGGTCAGGCCAGGTGCCTCCCCCGGGGCATTGTGGGTAAGGAGAGCGTCAGGTCAGGCCAGGTGCCTCCCCCGGGGCATTGTGGGTAGGGAGAGCGGGAGGTCAGGCCAGGTGCCTCCCCCGAGGCATTGTGGGTAAGGAGAGCGGGAGGTCAGGCCAGGTGCCTCCCCCGGGGCATTGTGGGTAGGGAGAGCGGGAGGTCAGGCCAGGTGCCTCCCCCGAGGCATTGTGGGTAGGGAGAGCGGGAGGTCAGGCCAGGTGCCTCTTCCGGGGCATTGTGGGTAGGGAGAGCGGGAGGTCAGGCCAGGTGCCTCCCCCGGGGCATTGTGGGTAAGGAGAGCGGGAGGTCAGGCCAGGTGCCTCCCCCGGGGCATTGTGGGTAAGGAGAGCGGGAGGTCAGGCCAGGTGCCTCTCCTGGGGCATTGTGGGTAGTGCAGTGGCAGAGCTGGGATATTGTTCTGTGACTCCCATGAGCCTTTGCAATGCCACCAGGAAATGAGTGATGGTCCATGAACTCTGGAGCGCAGGGGCCTCCCCTTGTCACCCCCACTTCCTGCCCCATTTATTCACCCCCCACACACCCTGTTTCCACCATGACACCTTCCCCTCCTTCCCAGGTCACTGTGCGGGTGAAAGTGGAAAAAGCCAGCATGGAGGAGACGCCATGTGCAGGAGCATCATGGGAAACTCCCGCACCCCCGCTGCCCCGTCCCCAGGAGGGGGCGACACTGAGCCGGCCCGGTCCCGAGCTACCCTGCATCCCCAAGGAGGAGCCCCAGCCACCCCCGGGTATGAAGGGGATGGGGGTGCTGAGGGTAACACCTCCAGGACAAAGCACCACTGGGAGAGGAGTCCCAAAGGGACTGGGGATTGTGGGTAAGGACTGCAGGCGTTGCAGGGCAGGGGATTGTGGGTAAGGACGGCAGGCGTCGTGGGGCAAGGGGTTGTGGATAAGGATGGCAGGCATACCGGGGCAGGGGATTGTGGGTAAGGGCGGGAGGCATTGCGAAGCAGGGGATTGTGGGTAAGGACGGCATGCATCCCGAGGCAGGGGATTGTGGGTATGGCTAGGAGGTGCCTTCTCACTCCTGGTCTCTGTTCCTCATCCCACACCAGGAGCCATAATCGAGAAGGTGACTCCGCAGCAGAAAGGTCCAAAGGAGGTCAAAGTACCCAGCACCTGCGCCCCAAAATCCGATGGGGACAGGGGCCCTGGGAGTCAGGCTAGGGCTGATGTCCCCCAACCGCCGAGGGAACTCACCCAGCGTGCCCACGACCCTGATGCTGTGTCTGGCTCCCACCCAATCCAAGGGCCTCACCTCTGTCCCCAGTGTGGCCGGAGCTTCCGCCAGAGCTCTGCCCTCTTGGCTCACCAGCGGACCCACACAGGCGAGAAACCTCATCAATGCCCACAGTGCGGGAAGAGCTTCTCCCGGGGCTCCCAGCTCACCCGTCATCTGCGAATCCACGGGGCGGAGAGATCCCACCGCTGCCACCAGTGCAGCCGGAGTTTCTACCACAGCTCCGAGCTGGCCAGGCACCGGGCCTCCCACAGCAAGGACCGGCCCTACGGGTGCAGCCAGTGCGGGAAGAAGTTCCGCTGGCGCTCCGACCTGGTGCGCCATCAAATCACCCACACCGGCGAGCGCCCCTACGGCTGCCCAGAGTGTGGCAAGAACTTTGGGCAGAGCTCCCATTTGGTGAGGCACCGCAGGACCCACACAGCCTGAAGGAGGTCATTATGGAGGGCCAACTAGAGGGGCCCATCTATCCCGGCCTCAGGGACCATGTCAGCTGGAGGACTCCGCACCCAATGACTCCCACATCCAGACCAGATCTGGTGGTTTTTAGCTAGAACACGTCTCTTAGAGGTCCAGTTTTAGGCTGGATCAGAACCAAGGACTCTTCTCTCACCTGTGATGAACCAGAACCAAATAGGACATAGGATTGGCCAGACTCGTCCAAGGGCCATCCAATAGTCTCTCCTCTCAGTGGCCAGAACCAGAACGGGAGATTGGATTGGTCAACCTGGATCAGAATTTTAACGACCCTGGCAGGAGAGAGACGAATCCACTAATGAAATGCTAAGGACGCACAACCTGGGGGGGGCACAGGCTCCATCCAGCAGAGGCCGAGTCGGAGAGACAGGAGTAATAGAAACGGGATGACATTTAATAGGACAAAATCCCAGGTCACAGCTGTAGGGACTAATCCCGAGACAGGCTGCTCTGAACTGCGGGCGCGGGCTCCTCCGTTGGAAAGGCCGTGGGAGGAGAAAGACGTGGGTGCGTTTGTCGATTGCAGGACAACAACGAGCCTCCAACGGGAAGGAGGCCACAGCAGTCCCAGGCTGGGTGCGGGGAGATATCCCCACTGAGAGCAGGAAATAGTCATCCCAGCCCATCTGGAATCCTGTGTCCAATTCGGTTCCCCGCGTTGAGGGCCAAGGTGCAGGGAAGGACCGATGTGGAGAGCCCGGAGCGTGGCGTGTTTAGCCTAAAACGCAGCCCAAGGGGAACACTCATCGGGGGAGAGGGGGGCAGAGGAGGGAACCACCAGGGAGGCTGAAATAAACGAAACTGAAACAACCGTTTTCCTTCCAACTTTTGGAGAATAAAACGTTTCCTGGTCTCACTTCCACCTTTTCTCTTTCAAAGTTTCCTTCCCTTTGCTTCCAGCGACGTGTTCCGCATTGAGTTTTCCAAAGCCAAAACCTTTCCATTTCTCCACCCGGGAACCGCTTTTCGCAATGTTCTGTTTCTGCTTTAAAAAGTAGGAAAAAAGGGCTGGAAACCGAGACGTTTCGGGTCCCAGGGATGAGTGTTGGTTCAGTTCCACCTGAAACCATCCCCCCCCTCCCCCCCGCACGCCTGATTTTTCAGAATGGCCGACAAACGAAAAAGATCCGTCCCCTGTCCCGCTCTGCGTGTGGTTTTGGACTTTCCCAGTTGGAATCAGAACCGAGGTCCAGCTAAATCCAGCGGCGTCAGACAAAGGCGTGAAAACCCCGCAGCTCTGGGAAAATTAACCGTCTGCCTTTGGTCTCCTTTTCATATCTAGAGCTTGAAGATCGAATTGCCCTTCCCAAAATGCATGGCACTTTGCTGTCTTCATTAAGATCCCGGCCTCTGAGGCAGACTGGACGCCTTGGCAGAGCTGGGGACAGTATGGGACGAACTACACGGACGACTGTTCGATGATCCAATTTCTTTTCTCCTTGTCGGGAGCTCAAATCACTCCTGAACCTTCTCTCGGTTAAGCTAAACACACGGCGCTCCTGGTGTCTCTTCCTGTAAGGCCGGTTTCTCATCCTGCCATCGTTCTCGACGCTCTTCTCTGAGCTCCTCTCCAGTTTATCAACAGCCTGCCTGACCGGCGGGCACCCGAACTGGACACGGGATTCCAGCCGCGGCCAAACACCGAGGGAGAAATAACGTGGCTGCTCCTACTCCGTCCAATCTGCGAAGGTTTGTCGCCCAGCCTACAGCGACCCACGGGACGGAGCGGCGTGGTCTTTAAGCACGGGACGTGTCCCCTGGGTTAACTGGCGGGCGGGGGCGGGGAAAGGTCTAGTGTGGGAAAATAGGGTAGGAAAAGAAGTATCTTTAACCAGGGGCAGCGAATCCGGCACCGCTTCCCAGCCGGGGCCCCGGCACCAGGCCTGGAGTTTCAGAGTCTGCCATGAGTTCGTGCCCACGGTTTGGCTCCCCCGCGGTTAAAACCCCCACTGGGAATGTCTAGCAAAGGTCTCCCCAACGCCTTGTTCCCTGGCTCTGCCGTAGCTCCCCGTGTGGCCCACGGCACTGCACCCTGCTCGGCCTCAGTTTGCCCAGCTGGAAAATGGGGAGATGGATCCTGCTTTTGACAGGCTGCTCGGTGGGGAGGGGTGGGCGCTCACACTGTGTCTGCCCGCGCCTAGCCTGACAGGGCCCCTCATGGGGGGCGGGTGTCTGTGCCACACCTGGTGCAACAGGGGCCTTGGTTTTGGTCAGGGGGAGAGACCTCTGCGGCCCCCAGCGGGACGGGGTCCTCATCTCGGCTTGGGGCGGGGTCTGTCAGTGCCCGGCATGACGGGGGCACTGATCTCAGCCGGGGGGAGAGAGGGGAAATACCTGGCACGGCAGGGCCCAGGTCTTGGTCTGTAGCTGTCCATTTAATACAGATAATAAATAATATAAAACCCAAATACAGCTTTTCTTCTTGTCTTTCCCAGAAATATGTCCCAGCGCTCCCCCCCCCCGCGCCTAACCCACCAGACCCCACTCCCCTCCCAGACCTGGGATAGAACCCAGGAGTCCTGGCTCCCAGCCCCCACCTGCTCTACCCACTAGACACCGCTCCCCTCCCAGAGCCGAGAGAGAACCCAGGAGTCCTGGCCCCTAGCTCTCCCGTGCTCTAACCACTAGACCCCACTCCCTTCCCAGAATGGGGGATAGAACCCAGGAGTCCTGGCTCCCAACCCCACCTGCTCTACCCACTAGACCCCACTCCCCTCCCAGAATGGGGGAGAGAACCTAGGAGTCCTGGCTCAGTGGGCGAGTGCCCTCCGGACACAAAGGGGTTAAAACCATAGAGCTCAGCGGCGCTCTCCCTTTTGGGAGGGGGTCTGTGACGTCACAATGAAGGGCCCTTCCCATCCCCCAGCGGGGGCGAGCCTGGGAGCGGGGGAATCGCAACACCCCCCCGGCTTTGCGGGGCGCTCTTAAAGGGCCAGCAGCGCCTCCCCCGCACACACCACCGGAGCGGTGAGCCCGGGCTGGGAGCTGCGGGTGGGGCCGGGCAGATGTCAGTTCCCCCCCATCAATCCGGAGTCACTCGTGACTGCAATGGGAGCAGGGCCGGGGTCTGATCTCAGATCCCCCGGGGTCGATCCGGAGTCACTCCTGATTGCAATGGGGGCAGGGCCGGGGTCTGATCTCAGATCCCCCGGGGTCGATCCGGAGTCACTCCTGACTGCAATGGGGGCAGGGCCGGGGTATGATCTCAGATCCCCCGGGGTCGATCCGGAGTCACTCCTGACTGCAATGGGGGCAGGGCTGGGGTCTGATCTCAGATCCCCCGGGGTCGATCCGGAGTCACTCCTGACTGCAATGGGGGCAGGGCCGGGGTCTGATCTCAGATCCCCCGGGGTAGATTCGGAGTCACTCCTGATTGCAATGGGGGGCAGGGCTGGGTTCTCATCTCTGCTCCTCTGCGTCGATCCGGAGTCACTCCTGACTGCAATGGGGGCAGGGCTGGGTTCTCAGCTCCCTCTAGCTACCCCCACTTGATCATGGTCCGGGCCTTCTGCCTCACCCAGGCCAGATGTCCCCACTGGGGGATTCCTCCCTCCAGCCCATATCTGATGGCTGAGCTAGAGAGGAGTTCCCAGAGAGACACCCCCACCATCCATCATCTCCCTGAACAAGTCCTCCCAACGGTATCCCACCATCCTCCTCTGCCCCACTGACTCCGAAGGAGCAAGGACCCATTGGCCCCAGCGGGGCTCTGGCTCCATTGACTCCACCATCCCCCCATTTTTCTCCCCAGGCTTCCCCTTCCCCCAGGCTGATGTGAGGTGGATGGAGCGAGGGGAAGAGCCGTGGGGCCCCGATCTCCCCTCCCCCGAGGCTGAGGGGACCCCCGGTGAAACCCGCACAGGTGAGGAATGAGGGAGATCCCTAAAGGGAAGGGCAGAAGTGGGGCCCTTCCAAGCTTGTCCCATGACACTCACGGGAGCTCTAGGAGGGGGCTGGTGGGTTAGAGCAGGGGGGCTGGGAGCCAGGACTCCTGGGTTCTCTCGGCTCCACCAGTACCGCTGTTGGAACCGTGCCCAAAGCCTTGGAGGATTCGGGCGGCTTTGGGCACCCTCAAGTAGGCGCTAACCTAGCGCTCTTCGTACCAGCGTGGAGCGCGGTGACCATGGACAAGCGGGTCCCGGCTCTATGATGGAGATGACGGCGCCACCTCGACCATGTTCCTCTTCAGGGACCATCCTCACGGCAGCATCCTGGCTCTCGAGGGTCGACTCCTTGCTGGCAAGGGGAGGCGATAGAGCAGGTTCCTCCAGCCTCTCGGGGCGGGGGTACCCCAGAAGAAGGTGGAGACCAACCCCGGATCTCTGTCTCCAAGTTTCGGATGGTCTCCGTGGCAGCCACGTGTCTCCGGATGGTCCCCGAGGTGCGAGGTTCCTGTTTTCACGCTGATGTGCACCCAACCCGCAGACCGTTCACGAGGTTCACGGTCGGCCCTCGGCACGTCCAATCCAGGGTCACCTCTTCTCCACGGGGTCTTTAGACTCCCCTCCCTCAACGACTGGCTGCCAGCCGCGGTATCCGGGGACGCCACCGTTCCTCCCCTGCAGGAGAGCGTCAGTGTGGAAAAATCGACTTTGGTTCCCACACGGTCCCTGGATGTCACGGGGCCTCTGTCGATGGGGTCTCGGGACGGGCTGACCTGCCGAGGGGGAGGTCCCAGACCTTGCGGGAACGCGTCACCTGAGTCATCCATGGTCCTTCTGTTCTGGTCAGGACCTGCCTGTCCCTCCTCGGCCACCCGTCCGTCCGTCACCGCCCTCGCTGTCTTCAGCTGTGGCTCCGGAGAGCCGGTTCACCTGTGCGACAGGCCACGGGCTTTCCGTTGTCTCCCCCGCCTGAACCCCGAGATGCTCTCCCGTGCCAGTGGTGACCGGTCCCCAAGGAGGTGAGACCGTTCCTCCCACCCTCTCCGGACACGATGGTCACGGGCGCATTGCTCGCCGGCCGGGGCGGGCACGTGACACAAGGGACCGGGAACCTCCCGTGGATCCAGGAGCGTTGGGCAGGGCGGAGGCCGGGTCGCGTGGGAATGTGTCATGTGATAGAGGAAGGCCAGGGAGCTGTGGCAGAGTGCTTGAGGGGAGATATATCAGATCCAGGTTCATTAGGGCGTGGCTCCCTGTAGACTAGGGAAGCAGGCAGCAGGTTAATTAGGAGCACCTGCTGTCAATTAAGGCCTTAATAAAAACCCCTGCCTGAGGCAGACAGGTGTGGGTGTTTGGAAGCTGTTTGGAGGCATTGGAGCAGAGAGCAGTTTGGAGGCGTTGGAGCAGAGAGCAGTTTGGAGGCGTTGGAGCGGAGAGAGTTTGGAGGAGTTGGAGCAGAGAGCAGTTTGGAGGCGTTGGAGCGGAGAGAGTTTGGAGGAGTTGGAGCAGAGAGCAGTTTGGAGGAGTTGGAGCGGAGAGAGTTTGGAGGCGTTGGAGCAGAGAGCAGTTTGGAGGCATTGGAGCAGAGAGCAGTTTGGAGGCATTGGAGCAGAGAGCAGTTTGGAGGCGTTGGAGCGGAGAGCAGTTTGGAGGCGTTGGAGCGGAGAGCAGTTTGGAGGTGTTGGAGCAGAGAGAGTTTGAAGAAGTGCTGCGGTGAGCTAAGAAAGACCCAGACCCTGAGTAAAGGAACACCTGGCTTGTGTAGAGAGAGGGCAGGAAGCCCCCCACAAGCTCAAGAGTAGGAGAGGGAAGTAGTCCAGGGGAAGGAATAGCTAATCCCAGTGGTTTACCGCTATGCTCAGGGCCCCTGGGCTGGGACCCGGAGTAGAGGGTGGGCCCAGGTCCCTCCCTCTCCCCTTCTCCCCTCTAGGATACTAGTGGGACAGTTAATACCCTGTTCAGAGGCAAGAAAAAGGCTCCCTGAATTCCCCCACAAGAAGAGAAAGCGCAGGACCCATCAATATTGTGGGAGTAATTTGCCACAGTCAGGACTCGCTCTCCATCCCATCCCGGTCCACCTAGCGGCTCTCCGTGCCTTCAGCCCCCCACGTGGGTGGACACGGCGCCCATTGATGGCCAAGCCTGCTCCGAATCTTCCCGCCCCTCGCGCCCCCGCGGGACCTCAGCCTCGTTCACGCAACGTGAATGAAATCGCCCTTCCTCATAGATGTTCCTTCCGTAAGACGGGTCAGTGAACGGGAGGACGGGCCCCCGAAACCTCCTGGCACCTGCACCCCAAGTTTCTCCTGGTTTCAGTTCGACCAGCCCATCCACTTCCCGCCTCGGCGGAGGAGCGGCGCCTCCCCCGCTTCAACATCTGCCGGCTCTCCTCCACCTGCAGGGGACGAGACCTTTCCGGACGTCCCCTAGACCGCCCGCCCCGTGAGCCTTTCGGTCCCGGCGCTAAACAGTCTCCACACGGAGGGTTTCTAGGTGGATCTGGGGGGCTCTCTCGGTTGTCAGGACGGTCTCCGCCCCATGGGGTGAGGGCCCCTTTCCTAACCACAGCCGCCTGGCCGCTTTCGGACGTATGTCGGTGTGAGGGGTCCCTGGGGTGCAGCCTGGAAGCGGGGTACCGCTGAGTCCTCTGTCCCACCAGCCTGGGATCCCCCTCTCTCTGTGCTGCTGTGACAAGCTGCCGACCCCTCCAGGTCCTGAACTCACCCAGCCATTCACACCCGGAACACACCCCGCTGAATGACTCCCCGCCACTCATGGATTTGAACCAAGCCGTCTCTCCCCGGGATGGGCTAGAACCTGTCCACACCGCCTGGGATTCTCCTGTCCAGCCTGGGACCCACAACCTTTCCGTCTTTGTTCTCCAGCTGTGTTTCCAGGTGTTGAGTTGGGGGGGCCGGGGGTGAGGCCACGTGATGACGTCACTTCCCCTCTTTTGTAGCGTCTTCCCGCTGGCTGTACGGACTCTATCGTCATCCCATCGCCCGGGTCCATAGGGAGGTGCCAGGGGGGTGCTTTGGGGTACAGAGTGTCACCGCCGGGCGGCCATGAGGAGTTTGGCACATGCATGTCACGCCTTAGTTTGGTCGGCGCGGGGGGCTCCATCCTCTTCCCCGCGCCCTCCTCTGAATTAGGCCCTGCGTGGTCATCGCCCCGAGGGGACGGCCATAGAGACCCTCGCTCGGGGAAGGAGAGGTGGCTACTTCCCTGTAACTGGAGGTTCTTGGAGGTGTCTTGTCCCCTATTTGGATTCCGACTCCGCCCTCCTTCCCCTCGGAGCTGGTAGATTCGCGGGGGAGGAGGAACCGGAGAGGCGGTGGCGCTACTTTCGAATTCCCCGGCTCTGGGGCCACGGTCCTCCGTGGAGCACAGCCCGGGAGCGCCCGTCTCGAAGAACCTCCAGTTCTAGACCCGCCACCCCCTCCTCCTCCGGCCCCGCTCACCTCCCCGTCTCCTTTCTCTCTTCCCCCCCCAGCTGCCCCCGTGTCCCCGGCCCCCCGCCGCAAGCCGGCCGGCCGCTCCTACCAGTGCCCGGAGTGCGGGAAGTCCTTCCGGCAGAGCTCCCACCTCCTCCAGCACCAGACCACCCACACCGGCGAGCGGCCCTACCGCTGCCCGGAGTGCGGCCGGGCCTTCAGCCAGAGCTCGGACCTGGTGCGGCACCAGCGCGTCCACACGGGCGAGCGGCCCTACCGCTGCCCCGACTGCGGCCGGGCCTTCAGCCAGAGCTCCAACCTGCTCCAGCACCGGCGCGCCAGCTCCGGCGCCCGCCCCTTCCGCTGCGCCCAGTGCGGCAAGGACTTCGGCCGCAGCTCCCACCTGCTGAAGCACCAGGCCACCCACTCCGGCGAGCGGCCCTTCGGCTGCGCCGACTGCGGCAAGCGCTTCGGCCACAGCTCCAGCCTCCTGCAGCACCGGCGCGTCCACGCCGGCCAGCGGCCCTTCGGCTGCACCGACTGCGGCAAGAGCTTCCTGCAGAGCTCCGACCTGCTCAAGCACCGGCGCGTCCACACGGGGGAGAAGCCCTTCACCTGCCTGGAGTGCGGGCGCGGGTTCAGCCAGCGCTCCCACGTGGTCAAACACCGCCGCGTCCACAGCCGGGTCAAGCCCTGAGGGGGCGGGATGGGGGGCAGCCGGGGGAGGGGAGATGGGGCGGAGGAACCGGCGGGAGGAGTAGATCGGGAGAAGACGGTCTATGGGGACGGCAACCACAGGGGACCGGACCTCCGAGAGACTCGGCCACGGGGCGGCCCGGGATAGACGGGCACCTCACCGGCTGGGCTGTTTTGGCCGCAGGGAGTCCGGGACTCGGGAGCCCCCCCACGGCACAGACACCCCGCCAGACCAGGGGGCTCTCGGTGCCGGCCGGACAGAGGAGACCCCCGGCCGTGGGGGAAGCTCAGGGCCGGGCAGAGACTCAGCTACGGACGGCGACGCTCGGCGGAGAGCTACGCAGGCTGCTCGGGGCCGGGCGGTGGGAAGGGGAGGTGGGTGTCAAGTGGGGTGTCTGCTGGGGGGGGGGTGGCGGCAAGCTCCCAAATTCCCCCACCTCCTCTCTAAGCCCCAGCCCCCATCTGCCCACTGTACCCCCAAATCCCCTCCCAGTCTCCCCAGATCCTCTCCCCGCCCCCTCAGCTAAACCGTGCCCCCTCATCCATTCTCTGCCCCCAAGTCCCTCCCTGCCCCATAGACACGCCCCCCAAATCGCCCCCAATCCCCTCAGTCACTCCCCCCTTGGAGGAGGCCAGATACCGGGCTAGATGGGCCCATGGGTGTGACGGAGGGTGACTGGTCAAATCCTTCTCTCTCCGCCCGGCCCTGGCTTTCCTAGCTTGGTTCCCCCAAAGCCCCTCTGGGACTGTTCAGAGCCTGGCTCCCCACGATGCCAGCGCCCCGCTGTGGGGCTGAGAACTCGGGGGGACGTTCCTTCGTCGCCGGCGCGTGGGGAGCTCGGGGTGGGTCGCGCCCGGGCGCCGGGCAGGAGGCCAATAAATAGAGGCGGAGAGAAACGGGCGCCCTGCGTGTGTGTCTGTCTCGGTGCCCCACAGGGGCCGGCCCGGCCTGCCTAGGGGAGCGCAGGGCTGGGGTGGCCAATGGGAGGGCGGCGGCGGGCGCGTCACCGTTTCCTTTCGCTTCTCGTTGCGAGAGGAAGTGGGCAGAGCAGACGCGGCCAGGTGCAGCCAGAGCTCAAGGCAGCGCGGAAGCCGCCATGGTGAGCACCCCACGGCGCCTCCCCTGCCCCCCGCCCCACAGCGCCCACTGCTGGGCGAGGCCGGGCTGGGGCAGCTGGGAGCTCCCCCCATAGCCAGCGCCCTGCCCCCGCCCCACAGCGCCCCCTGCTGGGAGAGACGCTGGGAGCCAGGATTCCTGGGTTCTCTCCCCAGCACTGGGAGGGGAGTGGTGTCTAGTGGTTAGAGCAGCGGGGTTGGGAGCCTGGACTCCTGGGTTCTCTCATGGCTTTGGGAGGGGAGTGAGATCTAGTGGGTCACAACGGGGGCGGGCTGGGATCCCGGACTCCTGGGTTCTCTCGCTGGCTCTGGGAGGGGAGTGGGGTCTAGTGGGTCACAGCGGGGGCAGGCTGGGATCCCGGACTCCTGGGTTCTCTCGCTGGCTCTGGAAGGGGAGAGGGGTCTGGTGGGTTAGAGCAGCGAGGGTTGAGAGTCAGGGCTCTGGTTCTTTCACCTCTCTGTGAGGGGAGTGGGGTCTAGTGGTTACAGCAGGGTAGGACTGGGAGCCAGGACTCCTGGGTTCTCTCCCGAGCTCTGGCAGCAGAGTGGGGTCTGGTGGGTTGGAGCAGGGGGGCTGGGAGCCAGGACTCCTGGGTTCGGTTCCTGGTCTGCGGGCCCCAGCCCCGGTTCTGTGTGTCTCAGGATAAGGAATACGTCGGCTTCGCCACCCTCCCCAACCAGCTGCATCGGAAATCCGTGAAGAAAGGATTCGACTTTACTCTGATGGTGGCAGGTAAAGGGTTAAACCCCATGCACCCCCTGCACCCCCCCCTGCTGTGACCCACCAGAAACCCCCCACCCCACCCCCAGCGCTGGGGAGAGAACCCAGGAGTCCAGGCCCCCAGCTCCCCTGCTGTGACCCACCAGACCCCTCCCCTCCCAGAGCTG
Organism: Sternotherus odoratus; assembly: GCA_032164245.1. Taxonomy (NCBI): domain Eukaryota; kingdom Metazoa; phylum Chordata; order Testudines; family Kinosternidae; genus Sternotherus; species Sternotherus odoratus. The sequence continues at coordinate 106,389,550 of JAVMKO010000006.1, read as the reverse complement.
GGGAGAGAACCCAGGAGTCCTGGCTCCCAGCCCCCTCCCCTCTAACCACCAGACCCCGCTCCCCTCCCAGAGCCTGGGTGAGAACCCAGGCGTCCGGGCTCACCCCCGCCCCTCCCTGCAGGGGAGTCCGGGCTGGGGAAGTCCACGCTGATTGACAGCCTGTTCCTGACGGATCTGTACAAGGATCGGGCCCTGCTGGACGCCCAGGGTGAGTGGGGGGGGGACAGGGGGGGTGGGGCCCAGGGCTGTATTAGGGTGGGGGAGGGGTCTGGGGGTGGCCAGGGTGGGGTGGGACTGGTGGGTGTTTTGGGCGGGACCCAGGGGTGCATCAGGGGCAGGCCCCGGGGCTGTATCCAGGTGGGGGGGGGGTCATGCCCCCCAGCACTGACCCCGTCCCCCCCCAGCCCGCATCCCCCAGACCCTGGCGATCGAGCGGCGAGCGGTGGAGCTAGAGGAGGGGGGCGTCCGGTGAAACTCACCGTGGTGGACACCCCGGGCTTTGGGGACGCCGTGGACAACTCGGACTGGTAAGGAGGGGGGGGCTGGGGGACCCCCCTGCCCGGTCCGGTCCGTAGTGGACCGTATTGACCGGGTGGGAGATGGGGGGAGGCCGAAGAAGTGCGTTGTGGGATACGCTCACGAAGCCCCGTGCTTTCCCGCAGGCCAGTCCCAGCTGGGGGCCCATAGAGGACTATATGGACTGGCAGGAATGGGGGGGCTGGCAGAGCAGTGCATTGTGGGAATCCCTCACCAACCTCCCCCTGCCCCTTCCACTGGGCTGGTGTCAGCTGGGGGCCTATACTGGACTATATTGACCAGTAGGGATCTGGGGGGAGGAGGAGATGGGGGGGTTGGAAGAGTGGGGGGTGGGATCTGTCAGGGCAGTGCATTGTGGGACACGGGCTCTAACCCCTCCCCAGGGCTGGTCCCAGCTGGGGGGTCCATACCGGACTATATGGACCAGCAGGGATTGTGGGGAGAGAGGAGAGATTTGGGCCTGGAGGGGGCTGGTGGAGCAATGCATTGTGGGAGACTCTCACTAACTCCCCCTCCTCTGCCCCCCCCCGGGCCGGTCCCAGCTGGGGGTCCATAGTGGAGTATATTGACCAGCAGTTCGAGCAGTTCTTCCGGGACGAGAGCGGGCTGAACCGGAAGAACATCACGGACGGGCGGGTGCACTGCTGCCTCTACTTCCTCTCGCCCTTCGGCCACGGGTACGGGGGGGGTGCCTGGCCTGGGGGCTGCGGGATGGGGGTGTCACCAAGGGGTGAGGAGGGCACTGCCGGTTGGGGGGGCTGGGATTGGGCAGGGGGAATTTGGGGTGCATGAGGGGCACTGGGAGGGGTCACACGGGGTGCTGGAGATTGGGGGGTGTACTGGAGGCATCAGGGGACACTGGATTATTTTGGGGGGTCACTCGGGGATGTGGGGGGGCTGGGGGGGATATAGGGGCCTTGGCGCCCTGGGTGGGCTGAGGGACAGTGGGGGGGTCATTGGCGGGATGTAGGGGGCACAGGGGTTATTTGGGGGTGCCTCACGCCCTGCCCCCCCAGGCTGCGCCCCCTGGACGTTGGCGTTCCTGCGAGCCATGCAACACAAGGTGAACATCGTCCCGGTGATCGGCCGAGCTGACGCACTGACCCCCCGGGAGGTGGGGGCCATGAAGGAGAAGGTGAGAATCTGGGGGGGGCAGGATCCCCCATATCATGTGACCCCATATCCCCCTGCACCCCAAATAATGCCCCATCCCTACCCATAACCCCACCCTCCTCCTGCACCCCACATTTCCATGTGAGCACCCCAGATTCCCCGTGACTGCCACATTCCCCCTGCACCCCAAATTCCTCCCCAGCCTGCCCTGGTGCCCCAAATGTCTCTCCTTGAACCCCACATTTCTCCCAGTCCAACCCACATTCCTTGGACCCCCCTATCCCTCCTCAGCTGAAAGCCCCTTCCTCTGCACCCAAATCCCTCCCAATTCCAAGCCACATCCCCTGTGCCCCAACTGTGCCGCTCTCCCCCCACATCCCTCCCTGAGCCTCACCGCATCCCTCTGCACCCCACATTTCCCTCCCTGTACCCCAGTTGGCTCCCAATCCCAGCCCACCTCACCCTGCACCCCAAATTCCCCCGATCCCCAACCACATCTTCCTGTCCTGCAACTCCCCGGGTGACCCCACCCCCTCCCTGCTGACCCCTCCAGCCCCCATGGGGATGGGGGATGGGTGGGTGTGGTGTATGAAGGTTTGGGGGGTGACACTGTCTCCCCCCCGACACCCCCAGATCCGGCAGCAGCTGGAGGAAAACACCATCAGCATCTACCAGTTCCCAGACTGCGACTCGGACGAGGATGAGGAATTCAAAGCCCAGGACGCGGAGCTGAAGGTGAGAAAAGCCCAGTTTTTTGGGGGGGATGACTACAGGAAAGGGGGGGGGCCCTGGACACCCCATAACCCCCCCCCACACCTCCTCCCCCTCCCAGGGCAGCATCCCGTTCGCCGTGGTCGGCTCCAATGACATCGTCCGGGAGACCAAGGAAAAGGGCTTCCGGGGGCGCACGTACCCCTGGGGGGCTGTGGAAGGTAGGGAGTACCGGGGGGCAGGGAGCGGGCTGGGGGGGGCACCATGGGGCAGGGGGCTGGGAGGGGCATTATGGGGCAGGGAGTGGAGTGGGGGCGCTGGGGGTGCATTGGGGCACCGGGGTGTGGGGGATGAGTCGGGGGTGCTGGGGGTCTTTGGCTGGAATGAGGGGTCAGAGGGGGACACGGGGTAGCCCCGGGCGACCCCAGAGAGGCGGAGGGGGGAAGATGGGGCATTGGGGGTCACTGAGGGGTGCTGGGGGGGCAGAGGGAGCTCCCAGGGGGGTCAGTGAGAACCGGATGGCAGAGGGGGGTCCTGAGGGGGGTCCCCGTGACTCCCTGTCGCCCCCCAGTGGAGAACCCGGCGCACTGCGATTTCCTGAAGCTGCGCACCATGCTGGTGCGGACCCACCTGCAGGACCTGAAGGAGGTGACCCAGGAGATCCACTACGAGAACTACCGGGCCCACTGCATCCAGAGCCTGAGCCGGGGGGCCGCCCGGGACCGCGCCAGCCGCATGTGAGACCCACCCGCCAGGGGGCAGGCGGGGGGGGGGGGGTGCAGGGCGGGGGGTGCAGTCAGGAGAGGGGGAGCAGGGAGGGGGTTGCAGGGAGGGGGTTGCAGTCAGGAGAGGGGGAGCAGGAGGGGATTGCAGTCAGGAGAGGGGGTGCAGGGAGGGAGGCAGTCAGGAGGGGGGTGCAGGGAGAGGGGCAGTCAGGAGGGGGGTGCAGGGAGAGGGGCAGTCAGGAGAGGGGGAGCAGGGAGGGGATTGCAGTCAGGAGGGGGGTGCAGGGAGGGAGGCAGTCAGGAGGGGGGTGCAGGGAGAGGGGCAGTCAGGAGGGGGGTGCAGGGAGAGGGGCAGTCAGGAGGGGGTGCAGGGAGGGGGGCAGTCAGGAGGGGGTGCAGGGAGGGGGGCAGTCAGGAGAGGGGGAGCAGGGAGGGGGTTGCAGTCAGGAGGGGGGAGCAGGGAGGGGGTTGCAGTCAGGAGAGGGCGTGCAGGGTGGGGGTTGCAGTCAGGAGAGGGGGTGCAGGGTGGGGGTTGCAGTCAGGATAGGGGGGAGCAGGGAGGGGGATGCAGTCAGGATAGGGGGGAGCAGGGTGGGGGGTGCAGTCAGGAGGGGGGAGCAGGGAGGGGGTTGCAGTCAGGATAGGGGGGAGCAGGGTGGGGGGTGCAGTCAGGAGGGGGGAGCAAGGAGGGGGTTGCAGTCAGGAGGGGGGAGCAGGGAGGGGTTGCAGTCAGGAGGGGGGTGTAGGGAGGGGGTTGCAGTCAGGAGGGGGGGTGCAGGGAGGGGGTTGCAGTCAGGAGAGGGGTGCAGGGAGGGGGGGCAGTTAGGAGAGGGGGTGCAGAGAGGGGGTTGCAGTCAGGAGAGGGGGTGCAGGGAGGGGGTTGCAGTCAGGAGAGGGGGTGCAGGGAGGGGGTTGCAGTCAGGAGAGGGGGTGCAGGGAGGGGGTTGCAGTCAGGAGGGGGGGAGCAGGGAGGGGGTTGCAGTCAGGAGAGGGGGTGCAGGGAGGGGGTTGCAGTCAGGAGAGGGGGTGCAGGGAGGGGGGTTGCAGTCAGGAGGGGGGAGCAGGGAGGGGTTGCAGTCAGGAGGGGGGAGCAGGGAGGGGGGCAGTCAGGAGAGGGGGTGCAGGGAGGGGGTTGCAGTCAGGAGGGGGGAGCAGGGAGGGGGTTGCAGTCAGGAGGGGGGAGCAGGGAGGGGGGCAGTCAGGAGACGGGGTGCAGGGAGGGGGTGCAGTCGGGAGACGGGGTGCAGGGAGGGGGTGCAGTCGGGAGAGGGGGTGCAGGGAGGGGGTGCAGTCGGGAGAGGGGGTGCGGGGAGGGGGTGCAGTCGGGAGAGGGGGTGCAGGGAGGGGGTGCAGTCGGGAGGGGGGAGCAGGGAGGGGGTTGCAGTCGGAGGGGGGGAGCAGGGAGGGGGTTGCAGTCAGGAGAGGGGGTGCAGTCAGGAGAGGGGTGCAGAGAGGGGGTTGCAGTCAGGAGAGGGGGTCAGGGAGGGGGTTGCAGTCAGGAGGGGGGAGCAGGGAGGGGGTTGCAGTCAGGAGGGGGGAGCAGGGAGGGGGTTGCAGTCAGGAGAGGGGGAGCAGGGAGGGGGTTGCAGTCAGGAGAGGGGGTGCAGGGAGGGGGTGCAGTCAGGAGAGGGGGTGCAGGGAGGGGGGTGCAGTCAGGAGAGGGGGTGCAGAGAGGGGGTTGCAGTCAGGAGAGGGGGTCAGGGAGGGGGTTGCAGTCAGGAGGGGGGAGCAGGGAGGGGGTTGCAGTCAGGAGGGGGGAGCAGGGAGGGGGTTGCAGTCAGGAGAGGGGGAGCAGGGAGGGGGTTGCAGTCAGGAGAGGGGGTGCAGGGAGGGGGTGCAGTCAGGAGAGGGGGTGCAGGGAGGGGGGTGCAGTCAGGAGAGGGGGTGCAGAGAGGGGGGTGCAGTCAGGAGAGGGGGTGCAGAGAGGGGGGTGCAGTCAGGAGGGGGGTGCAGAGAGGGGGGTGCAGTCAGGAGGGGGGAGCAGGGAGGGGGTTGCAGTCAGGAGAGGGGGTGCAGGGAGGGGGTTGCAGTCAGGAGAGGGGGTGCAGGGAGGGGGTTGCAGTCAGGAGAGGGGGTGCAGGGAGGGGGTGCAGTCAGGAGGGGGGAGCAGGGAGGGGGTTGCAGTCAGGAGAGGGGGTGCAGGGAGGGGGGTGCAGTCAGGAGAGGGGGTGCAGGGAGGGGGGTGCAGTCAGGAGGGGGGGAGCAGGGAGGGGTTGCAGTCAGGAGAGGGGGTGCAGGAGGGGGTTGCAGTCAGGAGAGGGGGTGCAGGGAGGGGGTGCAGTCAGGAGAGGGGGTGCAGGGAGGGGGGTGCAGTCAGGAGAGGGGGTGCAGAGAGGGGGGTGCAGTCAGGAGAGGGGGTGCAGAGAGGGGGGGTGCAGTCAGGAGAGGGGGTGCAGGGAGGGGGGTGCAGTCAGGAGAGGGGGTGCAGGGAGGGGGTTGCAGTCAGGAGAGGGGGTGTAGGGAGGGGGTTGCAGTCAGGAGGGGGGAGCAGGGAGGGGGTTGCAGTCAGGAGAGGGGGTGCAGGGAGGGGGGTGCAGTCAGGAGGGGGGGAGCAGGGAGGGGGTTGCAGTCAGGAGAGGGGGTGCAGGGAGGGGTTGCAGTCAGGAGAGGGGGTGCAGGGAGGGGGTGCAGTCAGGAGAGGGGGTGCAGGGAGGGGGTGCAGTCAGGAGAGGGGGTGCAGGGAGGGGGTTGCAGTCAGGAGAGGGGGTGCAGGGAGGGGGGTTGCAGTCAGGAGAGGGGGTGCAGGGAGGGGGTTGCAGTCAGGAGAGGGGGTGCAGAGAGGGGGGTGCAGTCAGGAGAGGGGGTGCAGGGAGGGGGTTGCAGTCAGGAGAGGGGGTGCAGGGAGGGGGTTGCAGTCAGGAGAGGGGAGCAGGGAGGGGGTTGCAGTCAGGAGAGGGGAGCAGGGAGGGGGGCAGTCAGGAGAGGGGGTGTAGGGAGGGGGGTGCAGTCAGGAGGGGGGAGCAGGGAGGGGGGTTGCAGTCAGGAGAGGGGGTGCAGGGAGGGGGATGCAGTCAGGAGAGGGGGTGTAGGGAGGGGGGTGCAGTCAGGAGGGGGGAGCAGGGAGGGGGTTGCAGTCAGGAGAGGGGGTGCAGGGAGGGGGTTGCAGTCAGGAGAGGGGGAGCAGGGAGGGGGTTGCAGTCAGGAGGGGGGGAGCAGGGAGGGGGTTGCAGTCAGGAGAGGGGGTGCAGGGAGGGGGTTGCAGTCAGGAGAGGGGGTGCAGGGAGGGGGTTGCAGTCAGGAGGGGGGTGCAGGGAGGGGGTTGCAGTCAGGAGGGGGGTGCAGGGAGGGGGTTGCAGTCAGGAGGGGGGAGCAGGGAGCGGGTTGCAGTCAGGAGAGGGGGTGCAGGGAGGGGGTTGCAGTCAGGAGAGGGGGTGCAGGGAGGGGGTTGCAGTCAGGAGAGGGGGTGCAGGGAGGGGGGCAGTTAGGAGAGGGGGTGCAGGGAGGGGGGCAGTTAGGAGAGGGGGTGCAGGGAGGGGGGGGCAGTTAGGAGAGGGGGTGCAGGGAGGGGGTTGCAGTCAGGAGGGGGGTGCAGGGAGGGGGTTGCAGTCAGGAGAGGGGGTGCAGGGAGGGGGTTGCAGTCAGGAGAGGGGGTGCAGGGAGGGGGGCAGTTAGGAGAGGGGGTGCAGGGAGGGGGGGCAGTTAGGAGAGGGGGTGCAGGGAGGGGGTTGCAGTCAGGAGAGGGGGTGCAGGGAGGGGGTTGCAGTCAGAGAGGGGGTGCAGGGAGGGGGTTGCAGTCAGGAGAGGAGGTGCAGAGAGGGGGGTGCAGTCAGGAGAGGGGGTGCAGAGAGGGGGGTGCAGTCAGGAGAGGGGGTGCAGGGAGGGGGTTGCAGTCAGGAGGGGGGAGCAGGGAGGGGGTTGCAGTCAGGAGAGGGGAGCAGGGAGGGGGGCAGTCAGGAGGGGGGGAGCAGGGAGGGGGTTGCAGTCAGGAGAGGGGAGCAGGAGGGGGGCAGTCAGGAGGGGGGGAGCAGGGAGGGGGGCAGTTAGGAGAGGGGGTGCAGGGAGGGGGTTGCAGTCAGGAAGGGGGTGCAGGGAGGGGGGTTGCAGTCAGGAGGGGTTGCAGGGAGGGGGTTGCAGTCAGGAGAGGGGGTGCAGGGAGGGGTTGCAGTCAGGAGAGGGGGTGCAGGAGGGGGTTGCAGTCAGGAGAGGGGGTGCAGGGAGGGGGGCAGTTAGGAGAGGGGGTGCAGGGAGGGGGGTGCAGTCAGGAGGGGGGGTGCAGGGAGGGGGTTGCAGTCAGGAGGGGGGGAGCAGGGAGGGGGTTGCAGTCGGGGGTGCAGGGAGGGGGTTGCAGTCAGGAGGGGGGAGCAGGGAGGGGGTTGCAGTCAGGAGAGGGGGTGCAGGGAGGGGGTTGCAGTCAGGAGGGGGGTGCAGGGAGGGGGTTGCAGTCAGGAGAGGGGGTGCAGGGAGGGGGTTGCAGTCAGGAGAGGGGGTGCAGGGAGGGGGTTGCAGTCAGGAGAGGAGGTGCAGAGAGGGGGGTGCAGTCAGGAGAGGGGGTGCAGGGAGGGGGTTGCAGTCAGGAGGGGGGAGCAGGGAGGGGGTTGCAGTCAGGAGAGGGGAGCAGGGAGGGGGGCAGTCAGGAGGGGGGGAGCAGGGAGGGGGTTGCAGTCAGGAGAGGGGAGCAGGGAGGGGGGCAGTCAGGAGGGGGGGAGCAGGGAGGGGGTTGCAGTCAGGAGGGGGGGTGCAGGGAGGGGGGCAGTTAGGAGAGGGGGTGCAGGGAGGGGGGCAGTTAGGAGAGGGGTGCAGGGAGGGGGTTGCAGTCAGGAAGGGGGTGCAGGGAGGGGGTTGCAGTCAGGAGGGGTTGCAGGGAGGGGGTTGCAGTCAGGAGAGGGGGTGCAGGGAGGGGGTTGCAGTCAGGAGAGGGGGTGCAGGGAGGGGGGCAGTTAGGAGAGGGGGTGCAGGGAGGGGGTTGCAGTCAGGAGGGGGGTGCAGGGAGGGGGTTGCAGTCAGGAGGGGGGAGCAGGGAGGGGGTTGCAGTCAGGAGGGGGGTGCAGGGAGGGGGTTGCAGTCAGGAGGGGGGTGCAGGAGGGGTTGCAGTCAGGAGAGGGGGTGCAGGGAGGGGGTTGCAGTCAGGAGAGGGGGTGCAGGGAGGGGGGTGCAGTCAGGAGAGGGGGTGCAGGGAGGGGGTTGCAGTCAGGAGGGGGGTGCAGGGAGGGGGTGCAGTCAGGAGAGGGGGTGCAGTCAGGAGGGGGGTGCAGGGAGGGGTGCAGTCAGGAGAGGGGGTGCAGGGAGGGGGTGCAGGGAGGGGGTGCAGTCAGGAGAGGGGGTGCAGGGAGGGGGGTGCAGTCAGGAGGGGGGTGCAGGGAGGGGGTGCAGTCAGGAGAGGGGGTGCAGGGAGGGGGGTGCAGTCAGGAGAGGGGGTGCAGGGAGGGGGTTGCAGTCAGGAGGGGGGTGCAGGGAGGGGTGCAGTCAGGAGAGGGGGTGCAGGGAGGGGGGTGCAGTCAGGAGGGGGGTGTAGGGAGGGGGGTGCAGTCAGGAGGGGGGTGCAGTCAGGAGGGGGGTGCAGGGAGGGGGTGCAGTCAGGAGGGGGGGTGCAGGGAGGGGGGTGCAGTCAGGAGGGGGGAGCAGGGAGGGGGTTGCAGTCAGGAGGGGGGAGCAGGAGGGGGCAGTCAGGAGAGGGGGTGCAGGGAGGGGGGTGCAGTCAGGAGGGGGGTGCAGGGAGGGGGTTGCAGTCAGGAGGGGGGGTGCAGGGAGGGGGTTGCAGTCAGGAGAGGGGGAGCAGGGAGGGGGTTGCAGTCAGGAGAGGGGGTGCAGGGAGGGGGGTGCAGTCAGGAGGGGGGGAGCAGGGAGGGGGTTGCAGTCAGGAGGGGGGAGCAGGGAGGGGGCAGTCAGGAGAGGGGGTGCAGGGAGGGGGTTGCAGTCAGGAGAGGGGGTGCAGGGAGGGGGGGTGCAGTCAGGAGGGGGGGAGCAGGGAGGGGGTTGCAGTCAGGAGGGGGGAGCAGGGAGGGGGCAGTCAGGAGAGGGGGTGCAGGGAGGGGGTTGCAGTCAGGAGAGGGGGTGCAGGGAGGGGGGGTGCAGTCAGGAGGGGGGGAGCAGGGAGGGGGTTGCAGTCAGGAGGGGGGAGCAGGGAGGGGGCAGTCAGGAGGGGGGTGCAGGGAGGGGGTTGCAGTCAGGAGAGGGGGGTGCAGGGAGGGGGTTGCAGTCAGGAGAGGGGGTGCAGGGAGGGGGTTGCAGTCAGGAGAGGGGGTGCAGGGAGGGGGGTGCAGTCAGGAGGGGGGAGCAGGGAGGGGGCAGTCAGGAGAGGGGGTGCAGGGAGGGGGGTGCAGTCAGGAGGGGGGGTGCAGGGAGGGGGTTGCAGTCAGGAGGGGGGGTGCAGGGAGGGGGTTGCAGTCAGGAGGGGGTGCAGGGAGGGGGTTGCAGTCAGGAGAGGGGTGCAGGGAGGGGGTTGCAGTCAGGAGAGGGGGAGCAGGGAGGGGGTTGCAGTCAGGAGAGGGGGTGCAGGGAGGGGGTTGCAGTCAGGAGGGGGGAGCAGGGAGGGGGTTGCAGTCAGGAGAGGGGGTGCAGGGAGGGGGTTGCAGTCAGGAGAGGGGGTGCAGGGAGGGGGTTGCAGTCAGGAGGGGGGAGCAGGGAGGGGGTTGCAGTCAGGAGAGGGGGTGCAGGGAGGGGGTTGCAGTCAGGAGGGGGGAGCAGGGAGGGGGTTGCAGTCAGGAGGGGGGAGCAGGGAGGGGGTTGCAGTCAGGAGAGGGGGTGCAGGGAGGGGGTTGCAGTCAGGAGAGGGGGTGCAGAGAGGGGGTTGCAGTCAGGAGAGGGGGAGCAGGGAGGGGGTTGCAGTCAGGAGAGGGGGTGCAGGGAGGGGGTTGCAGTCAGGAGAGGGGGTGCAGGGAGGGGGTTGCAGTCAGGAGAGGGGGTGCAGGGAGGGGGTTGCAGTCAGGAGGGGGGGTGCAGGGAGGGGTTGCAGTCAGGAGGGGGGGTGCAGGAGGGGGTTGCAGTCAGGAGGGGGGGTGCAGGGAGGGGGGTGCAGTCAGGAGGGGGGGTGCAGGGAGGGGGTTGCAGTCAGGAGGGGGGGAGCAGGGAGGGGGTTGCAGTCAGGAGGGGGGTGCAGGGAGGGGGTTGCAGTCAGGAGGGGGGAGCAGGGAGGGGGGTGCAGTCAGGAGAGGGGGTGCAGGGAGGGGGGTGCAGTCAGGAGGTGGGTGCAGGGAGTGGGGTGCAGTCAGGAGGGGGGTGCAGGGAGGGGGTTGCAGTCAGGAGAGGGGGGAGCAGGGAGGGGGGCAGTCAGGAGAGGGGGTGCAGAGAGGGGGTTGCAGTCAGGAGAGGGGGTGCAGGGAGGGGGTGCAGTCAGGAGAGGGGGTGCAGAGAGGGGGGTGCAGTCAGGAGGGGGGGAGCAGGGAGGGGGTTGCAGTCAGGAGGGGGGTGCAGGGAGGGGGTTGCAGTCAGGAGGGGGGAGCAGGGAGGGGGTTGCAGTCAGGAGGGGGGAGCAGGGTGGGGGTTGCAGTCAGGAGAGGGGGTGCAGGGAGGGGGTTGCAGTCAGGAGGGGGGTGCAGGGAGGGGGGTGCAGTCAGGAGAGGGGGTGCAGGGAGGGGGTTGCAGTCAGGAGGGGGGTGCAGGGAGGGGGTGCAGTCAGGAGAGGGGGTGCAGTCAGGGGGGCAGTCAGGGTTGAAATGAACCTGGGCTCCATGGGGACACCCGCCCCCCCAACCCATCTCTTCCCCCCCTTCCCCCCCAGGAAGCTGTCCCGGCAAAGCGCCACTGAACTGCCGCTGCTGCCGCTGGCGGAGTCGGAGACGGAGAAACTGATCCGGGAGAAGGACGAAGAGGTGAGGGGGGCCCGGGGGTGGGTGGGGAGGGGCACAGGGGGGTCAGTGTGGGGCATGGTTGGGGGTCGGGAGGACAGCCGTGTCTCACCCACCTTGTTCCCCCCAGCTGCGCCGGATGCAGGAGATGCTGCAGAAGATGCACGCCCAGATTAAGCAGAGCCAGGGGGAGCAGTCGGACACCCTGTGAGGAGTTCGGGGTCCCCCCCTGGGCAGTACCCCCCCGGGCCAGTACCCCCCCCCGGGCAGTACCCCCCCGGGCCAGTACCCCCCCCCCCCCCGGGCAAGCGGCTTTTGGATTTAGCAGAAGGGAGGGGGGTGATTCTCAGGGGCAGCCTCAACCCCCCAAATCCCTGCTCACCGGAGCCCCCCCACCCCATTCCCCCAGTCACCCCCCCTTGTAGCCCTGCCGGCTTTACCTCCTTCAATAAACTCCCCCCATCCTGGCACCCCGGCTTCCCGGGTCTGTTTTGGGGGGCACGACCCCCCCTTCTTTCCAGCCCACGGCAGCGCAGCGGGGGCCCCGGTGGGAGCCCCGAGAATGGAGACGAGAGAGAAACGGACTCCCCGCAAAGGGAAGGATTTTATTACTGAAAAACAACAGGAGACAAACTCAGTCCTGAGTTTCGGGGAGGGTCCTGAGGGAGAGGCAGGACGTGGTGTGGGATGGGGGGGATCCTGGGGGGGCGGCTGGGAATGGGGGGGTCCTGGGGGGGGCGGGATGTGGGCTGAGAATGGGGGGGGGGTCCTGGGGGAGAGGCGGGACATGGTGTGGGATGGGAGGGATCCTGGGGGGGGCGGGATGTGGGCTGGGAATGGGGGGGGGTCCTGGGGGGAGAGGCGGGACGTGGTGTGGGATGGGGGCATCCTGGGGGGGGCGGGATGTGGGCTGGAATGGGGGGGGTCCTGGGGGGAGAGGCGGGACATGGTGTGGGATAGGGGGGTCGTCAAACTGAGGGCAAGGGGGTTGCTGCAGAAATGGGGATCTGGGGTGTAATGAATGGGGGGAAATGTGGGGTTGGGGGGGACATCTTGGGGGAGCTGAACTGGGGGTGTTGGGGGGGGTTTCGGGGATTGGATTTGCCCTCCCCCCACCAGGGGTTGGAGTCTGTCTGTCCGTGCCTGGGCGTCAGTGCTGGGGGCAGCTGTCTGTACGTCCCTCCCGGGGGCAGGCGTCTGGGGGCCCGTCCGGGCACTGGGTGTGGGCGGGTCCCTCCTGAGAGCAGGCGTCCGGGGGCCCCTCCGGGCACTGGGTGTGGGCGGGTCCCTCCTGAGAGCAGGCGTCCGGGGGTCCGTCCGGGCACTGGGTGTGGGCGGGTCCCTCCTGAGAGCAGGCGTCCGGGGGCCCGTCCGGGCACTGGGTGTGGGCGGGTCCCTCCTGAGAGCAGGCGTCCGGGGGCCCGTCCGGGCACTGGGTGTGGGCGGGTCCCTCCTGAGAGCAGGCGTCCGGGGGCCCGTCCGGGCACTGGGTGTGGGCGGGTCCCTCCTGAGAGCAGGCGTCCGGGGGCCCGTCCGGGCACTGGGTGTGGGCGGGTCCCTCCTGAGAGCAGGCGTCCGGGGGCCCGTCCGGGCACTGGGTGTGGGCGGGTCCCTCCTGAGAGCAGGCGTCCGGGGGCCCATCCGGGCACTGGGTGTGGGCGGGTCCGTCCTGAGAGCAGGCGTCCGGGGGCCCGTCCGGGTGCCGGGCGTGGGCGGGTCCGTGCCGGGGGCAGGTGTGGGCGGGCCCGTCCAGGTAGTGGGTGTACTTGCGGGCCGAGCCGTAGGCGCGGGCGGCCGGGTACCGGGCCCGGTTCCGCTCCAGCTTGGCCAGGGCGGCGCGGGGCAGGTCCACCCGGCACTGCTGGGCCAGCGACACCAGGTAGAGCAAGACGTCGCTCAGCTCCTCCGCCAGCGCCGCCCGCTCGCCCGCCCGCCCACCCCGGCAGCCCCGCCCGCGCCTCCGCCTCCGCCCGCCACTGGCTGCAGGGAGGGAGACACGGGGCGGGGTCAGGAGCCGCCGGGACAGACCGACACGGGGCGGGGGGCACGGGGACACCCCCACCCCACCCCACGTGGCGGGACTTGAATCCGCCACGTCCGTGGCAGCCACTAGGGGGCGACGCTGTTCAACCCCCCTGGGGGGTCAGCATGAGGGGTGTGGGGGGGGAGCAGGGTCAGGTCCGTCCCTCCATCCCCTCCCCCTCCGCAGGTCCCTCCCCCTCCGCAGGTCCCCCCCCCCAACCCCCCATACTCACAAGAGCTCGGCCACTTCCCCCACTTCCCCCACCAGCGCCAGGAGCAGGTTTCGGGGCTGGTGGAACCGGCCCCACCCCCGCTCGGCCACGAACTCGGCCTGGAGACGCCGGCTGGACAAAGAGAAACGGGGGGGCGGGGTTAGAAAAGGGGGGGGTCGGGAGTGGGGGCACCGGCCGGGCGGGGGGGGGCAGAGCTCGGGGGGGGGTCACTCACATCTCCTCCAGGGAGGGGTCAGCGCTGAAGGTGAATTCCCCCGGGGTCCCCCCCTCTGCTCCCTGCTCCCCGCAGATCCTGGTCCGGGACTGCACCCCCTGCAGGAGAAGGAGGGAATCACAGGGTGACCCCAGAACCCCCAACTTCACCCGCCCCCGCCCCCAACCCCCCCCCCCCACACTACCATCTGGGACACCCCAAAAAGATTTTGGGGTCAGGACACCAGTGACCTGGGGGGGGTGCAATTCCCACCCCTCCCAATGCAGCTCCCCTCTGAAAATCCCCCCCAATGCAGCCCCCCTCCCCAGCTGCAATTCCCGCCCCAGCCCCCCCAATGCAGCCCCCCTCTGAAAATCCCCCCCAATGCAGCCCCCCCTCTGAAAATCCCACCCAGCCCCCCAATGCAGCCCCCCTCTGAAAATCCCACCCAGCCCCCCAATGCAGCCCCCCCTCTGAAAATCCCACCCACCCCCTCAATGCAGCCCCCTCTGAAAATCCCCCCAATGCAGCCCCCCTCTGAAAATCCCACCCAGCCCCCCAATGCAGCCCCCCTCTGAAAATCCCCCCAATGCAGCCCCCCCTCTGAAAATCCACCCAGCCCCCCAATGCAGCCCCCCTCTCTGAAAATCCCACCCAGCCCCCCAATGCAGCCCCCCCTCTGAAAATCCCCCCCAGCCCCCCAATGCAGCCCCCCCTGAAAATCCCCCCCAGCCCCCCAATGCAGCCCCCCTCTGAAAATCCCCCCCAGCCCCCCAATGCAGCCCCCCCTCTGAAAATCCCCCCAATGCAGCCCCCCCTCTGAAAATCCCCCCCAGCCCCCCAATGCAGCCCCCCCTGAAAATCCCCCCAGCCCCCAATGCAGCCCCCCTCTGAAAATCCCCCCCAGCCCCCCAATGCAGCCCCCCTCTGAAAATCCCCCCAATGCAGCCCCCCTGCCCTCCCCACCCCACCCCACCCAATGCAGCCCCCCCCCCCTGCAATTTCCGCCCCTCCCCCCGCACCTGGCTGTCCTCCCGCCCCGGCCCGGCCATGCCTCTCTTGAGCCCCGCTCCCGCCCCCCCCCCCCCCCCGTCGGCCAATGGACTCGCCCCACCGGCGGCGCAGCCAATCAACCATGGGAGCGAGATTGTCCCGAGCATGCGCAGTGACGCTGCTGAAGCGGCTGCCCGACCCCTCACCCCGGAAGCGCCGGTCTCGTGGCCGCTCTGTGCGGGTGGCACGTGGGGCCCGCGGGGGAGGGGCCTCTGCAAACCCTGCGTGGGATGGGAACCTCCCCCAGCCGGGGGGGTGCAGGCCCCGCCCCCCATTACCAGCCCTGCCCCCCAGAGCCGGCACCTCCCCCGGCTGTGTTCCCTGCACCCCATTACCAGCCCTGCCCCCCCAGAGCCGGCACCTCCCCGGCTGTGTTCCCTGCACCCCATTACCAGCCCCTGCCCCCCCAGAGCCGGCACCTCCCCCGGCTGTGTTCCCTGCACCCCATTACCAGCCCTGCACCCCCCAGAGCCGGCACCTCCCCCGGCTGTGTTCCCTGCACCCCATTACCAGCCCCTGCACCCCCAGAGCCGGCACCTCCCCCGGCTGTGTTCCCTGCACCCCATTACCAGCCCCTGCCCCCCCAGAGCCGGCACCTCCCCCGGCTGTGTTCCCTGCACCCCATTACCAGCCCTGCACCCCCAGAGCCGGCACCTCCCCCGGCTGTGTTCCCTGCACCCCATTACCAGCCCTGCACCCCCCAGAGCTGGCACCTCCCCCGGCTGTGTTCCCTGCACCCCATTACCAGCCCTGACCCCCCAGAGCCGGCACCTCCCCCGGCTGTGTTCCC
>JAVMKO010000006.1:106215684-106374249 GCA_032164245.1 Sternotherus odoratus | reverse complement strand
GGTCTCTGTGACTAGGGGAAAATCAACATTTAACGATAGAAACTGAGTCCTTCCAAGCCCAATTTTTATATAATTAATTAAAATTAATTATATTAATTATAATTATTATATTATTTTATACAAGCCAAAACAATAAAGGGATTTTTTTTTTACTTTTGTTATACATTAATTGTAACAGAGCTGAATAGAATATGAATGAATAAATATTTTGGCACCCCACTAGGATGACTGATTTTATAGGGACAGTCCCGATATTAGGGGCTTTTTCTTATCTAGGCACCTATTACCCCCCACCCTGCCCCAATTTTTCACCTCTGCTATCTGGTCTCTGTACACCCCCCTCCCATTTTGTCATAGAAAAACAGTAAGAAATGAGGGGAAAGGAAAAAAAAGTCCATTTTCTTTTTTTCTGTTTCATTATAAAAAGATTATTTTAAATAAAACCCAAAATTATGGTTTTGAAAATGCTTGTTTTCGAGGAGTTTTTTATTTGTTTTCCCCCATTTTTTAATTTTTCTACAATAAAAGGTGGAGGGAAGGAAATAAATATGGAAATTGAAAAATCAACCCCATTTAGTTTAGTTTTTTTTTAAAAAAGGACAATATTTTTTTTAAAAAACCTTAAAATTGTCCATGATGATTCTTTGGTATTTTCCCATTTTCCCCTCCTATTTTACTATGGAAACAAGGGGAGGAAGTAGAGGACTGGGGAGGAAACTAGAAAAAAACATGTCATTTTCTAATTTAATCACCAAAAAACCCAAAGAAATCAATTTTGAAAATGGTCATTTTTTAAAATTTGAGAGATTTTCCCATTTATTTCCCTTCATTCATTTTGCCACAGCAAAAGAAGAGGAAACAGAGAAAGAAACTTGAAAAACAGTGCAATCTTTTCATTTTCCACATTTCAGTTTTTTAAAAATGCTTTTTTTAAACCCAAGCAGCTTCTGTGAACATTTTTGGGTTTGAAAATGTTAATTTGCTAAACTTTTCCTTTTTTCCCCACCTTTTTCAATTTTCCTCAGACAAAGAGGTTGGACAGCAAACTTGAAAAACTGACACCACTTAAATTTTTTCAGTTTTGTTTTAAACAACAAAAAGTGTTTTTAATTTCCATTAAAATTTCTAATTGTCAAATGAGATGGTATCTTTTATTGGCCCCGCTTCTGTTGGTGAGAGAGACAAGCTTTCGAGCCAGACAGAGTTCTTCCGCAGGTCAATACTGCATGCAATTGTAAAATGTTCACTTTTTCATACTTTAGGGGTTTCCCTCTTCCCCTCCCATTTTGCTGCAGAAAAAGGGAAATAAATAGGGGGAAAAAAAGTTGGAAAAAAAACATTTGCCACTTTTCTGAAAATAGCAGAATAATAATAAAAAAAACCCTAAATTTTTTTCCATGAACATTTTCTGCGTGGAAAATTGTTCATTTTTAAAGGTTTTGTTTTTTCACATTTTGATTTCCCACTTAAAAAACACACCAGCATTAAAAGAAAATGGGTGATATTTGTCTATGGTGAAAATTGGTCATTTATGACATTTCCCCACATTTTTCTTCCATCACCAGCAACCAGAGAAATGGAAAACAGAAAAAAACCACCTCCGTTGTTCATTCCCCACTTCCGTCAGAAACCCCCCCGGAACAAATTGCCCCGGAGCTGTTATCGCGCAGAGAGGAAGATTGGCCCAGTAGTTATATGGGCCTAGCAAGAAAACCTGGGCTCAATGCTCTGCTCTGCCACACATTTCCTAGATGACCATGGGCATGTCATTTAGCTGCTCCGTGCCTTAGTTTCCCCATCTGTACAAGGGGGCTAGAAGCCCTGCCTCACAGTGGTGGTGTGAGATTAAATGTGCTAGAGTGTGTGAGGTGCCCCGATGCTACGGTGATGGAGCCAGATAGATCGTGACTGTATGTCATTCAACGGGTATCTGGCCCGGAGTCTGCACACGTTGGTGTGTCCGTGCACGGTGTCTGCACGGGTCCACAGGGAGGTGCGTCAAAGTCATGTCAGCAGCAATGCCTTCTGGGAAGAGGCAGCCCAGAGTTTCCGGCACCGCTCTGAAAGGGATCGGGGTGATCAAAGACGGGTCAGTGGGGCATTGTGGCAGGAGGTGGGCAGGACCCCAAGGGAATTGTGGGAGGAGCAGAGCAGAAGCCCAGGGGCACTGTGGGAAGGGGGCAGTGGGGGGGATCCCAGGGGCACTGTTGGAAGTGGGGAGCCCAGGGGCATTGTGGGGGGAGCAGAGCAGAAGCCCAGGGGCACTGTGGGAAGGGGGCAGTGGGGGGGGGGATCCCAGGGGCACTGTGGGAAGGGGGGAGCCCAGGGACATTGTGGGGGGAGCAGGGCAGAAGCCCAGGGGCACTGTGGGAAGGGGGCAGCGGGGGGAGCAGGGCGGGAGGAGATGGCCCAGGAGCAGTATCGGGTCCCGGGCAGGGGCCGCGGGGTCAAAGTCTCTCTGCCCGCGGCCCTGGGGTGCCGTTGCCGCCCCTCACCCAGCGAAATGGCGTCCCCATAGTTCTCCTGCATGACGTCCCTGTAGAGCTCCCTCTGCCTCTCGTCCAGCAGAGCCCACTCCTCCATCGCAGCCCCCCGGCACCTGCAAGGAGAGAGACAGGTCAGGGCCCCCCCGATTTCCCCTGGCGGGGGGGGGGGGAGACTGGGATCCAGAGCGGGAGGGGCTCCCAGCACACACCCCGGGGGAGTCAGAACTGGGGGGAGACGGGGGAGGAAGCAAGCGAGCAGTGGATGGAGGGGCAGGGGAGTCGTGCCCCCGGGGGCGGGCAGAGGGGGCACCCATGGGGTGACTAGGGGCAGAAAGGCCCAGGCTTGGTGCAACATGTAGAGGCAGGCGACACCGGGAACCTCCCAGCATTGGCTCTGATTGGGGTGGGGCAACTCTGCCAGCCCCTGCTGCACAGACCCCCCCCCCATGTATCCCCACAGCTGGCTGCGGGAGAGGGGGGGCTGCCGGGGCCAGCTGCACAGCCCCCCCCCATGTACTTCCACAGCTGGCTGGGGGGGGGGGGGGAGGGCTGCCAGCCCCAGCTGCACAGGATCCCCCCCCATGTATCCCCACAGCTGGTTGCGGGGGGGGGGGCTGCCGGGCTCAGCTGCACAGACCCCCCCCGTGCACCCCCAGATCTGGTGGGCGGGGCTGCACAGCCCCCCCCCCCCCTTGCAGTACAGCTTTCCCGGTGCAGCTCCCTCAACAAAGGGACCATCCTGGAAAACCCTGGCCAGGCGCCCCCCCCCCCCCGCCCCAGCTCAGCTGCACCCCATGCACCTCCCCAGCTCAGCTGCACCCCATGCACCTCCCCAGCTCAGCTGCACCCCATGCACCCCCCCAGCTCAGCTGCACCCCATGCACCCCCCCCCAGCTCAGCTGCACCCCATGCACCCCCCCAGCTCAGCTGATCCCTCTTCGCCCGCTCCCTCCCCCAGATCCCGGCCGCCCCCCACTTACCCCGGCTCCCTTTGCAACCCCCCCCCTTTGGAGGGGGATTTCGGTGCTGGGGACCGGGCCCCCCCTGCCCCCGCCCCGGCTGCCGGGCGATTTGCAGCGCCGAGCAGGCTGGGAACAGGAAGGTGCCTTTGTGATTCGCTTCCCCCTGCCCGGGGCCGTGCAGCGCCCAGTCCTGCAGCTCCCTCGCCAGCTGGAGGACCGGGCGCCTCCCGCCCTTTAACTCCGCGCAGGGCTGGGGCAAGGCGCCCCCCCTCCCCCGGGGCAACATCTGGGCAGAGGTGCCAGGCTGGCCCGTGTGCATGCAAAGGAGAGAAGGAGGCACCCAGCTAACCAGCCAGCCAGAGCCAGGGCTAAGCCCCGGCCCCTCCGGGCCTGGCCGGTCAGAGCCCCCCGGCCCCTCCGGTCAGAGCCCCCCGGCCCCTCCGGGCCTGGCCACATCAGTGATGAATGTAAAACAAATTGCTTCTGCTCCGGGACCTTTTTCATTACAGATTAAGCCCCCCGTCTCCCCCTCTCCATGTGCACCCCCATCTGTCCAGCCGTTCCCTCACCCCCCGTTGATACACCTTCCATCCGTTCATCCCCACACGCACCCCTTTACGCCTGTTCATCCCCACACTCGCTATTTATCTCTCTCTCCATCCCCATATTCACCCCATCTATCCTGATAGGCGCCCCTTATCTATCCATCCACCCCTTTACGCATCCTCTCTCACTACGTCCATCAATTCTTGCTCATATAGACACCCCCCTGTCTATCCATCCCCACATGTACAGTGAAACCTCGATATAACGGACTAATTCGGGCGAGGGGGTGTCCGTTAAAGCCGAAAGTCCGTTATTTAATCATTTTTAAAAATGATTAAATAACGGACTTTCGGCTGACAATGGACACCCCCTCGCCCGAATTAGTCAATTATATCGAGGTTTTACGGCCGGGAGCCGTCAACCCGCCCGCCCGGGTCCCGGCTGCTGGGACCCGGGCGGGAGCCGTCAGTCCGCCCGTGGGTGGGAGCCGTCAACCCGCCCGCAGGCGGGACCCGGGAGCAGGCAGCCTGCCCGCAGATGGGACCCGCGAAAAACGGATTTCGGATGCATCGGAAATTTTGTCCGTTGCATCCGAAGTCCGTTAAATCGGGGTCCGTTAAATTGGGGTTTTACTGTACTCTCTATCTATATTTCTATTTCTCCATTCCCATACACACACACCCATCTATCTATCTATCCCCATACACATCTCTTATCTACCCATCCATCCCTTTACAGTTATTTG
This sequence comes from Sternotherus odoratus, assembly GCA_032164245.1. Taxonomy (NCBI): domain Eukaryota; kingdom Metazoa; phylum Chordata; order Testudines; family Kinosternidae; genus Sternotherus; species Sternotherus odoratus. The sequence continues at coordinate 106,369,510 of JAVMKO010000006.1, read as the reverse complement.
TCTATCCATCCAGCCTCATATACACAACCTTTGATCTACCTGCATACACATAATCTATCATCTATTTCCATACACCCCTCTTATCTAATCTATCTGCATACACCCCTTGTAGCTATCTATCCCCATACCCCCCCATCTACCTATTCACATACAAGTCACCTATCTATCTCCATACACTATACTGTATCTATCCATCCACATATGTAGCCCCAATCTGTGAGTCAGTCTGTCTACTTGTCCCCATCCACACCCTCGAACTATCCATCCATCTTGGGAACATAAAATCCCGCCAGGTCAATTGAAAACGTCCCCTTGCTCTGCAATCTAAATGTTCATTCCAATGTTGACATTTTTTATTAGATTGAGTTATAATTTGCAAACGTCATAAACGTTCTTTGGAAAGGGGAAATCCAAGATGTTTCGTATTCAAATGCTATTTTCCCCACCCCCTAAAAAAACCAACCTGACATTTCCTTGCAAGAGACAATGGTATTGCTACAGATTCAAAGCTCACAAGTGGGGCCTCATAAAATCACAAGATTGGCTTAAAAATCATGAGTTTTTTAAAAATTATAAAGTGTGGGTGCTTTTCATTTGGCTACATTTAGGGTCACACTTGGGTCATGTTTTGAACCTTTTCCCTGCATCCATGTGAACTAAACATTTATTTTCCAAATGGAAGGTGATTTCACGTGACTCCAGGAGTTGCGGACTTTACGGAAAATATACATCAGTGGCGTGAAGATAGGATGCTGATCTTGGTGACCCCACTCTGAATCCGAAGTGATCCCCCTGACGCCAGTGGAGTCAGGGCTGGATTCTGATCTCAGCGACCCTGGTGTGACTCCAGAGTGACCACACTATCACTAATGGACTGAGGGACGGATTCTGATCCTGATGTCACCCACATGAATCGAGAGTGACTCCACCGGCGCACGAGAATAAGGGCTGGATTCTGATCTCAGTGAACCCGGTGTGAATCTGGAGTGACTCCATTGACGCCAATGGACTGAAGCCTGGATTCTGATCTCAGTGAACCCGGTGTGAATCTGGAGTGACTCCATTGACGCCAATGGACTGAAGCCTGGATTCTGATCTCAGTGAACCCGGTGTGAATCTGGAGTGACTCCATTGACGCCAATGGACTGAAGCCTGGATTCTGATCTCAGTGACCCCGGAGTGAATTCAGTATCCACCCCACTTAGAGCTCTGTTGACCCCCTCCTCCCTCCATCACCAACTGTCACTTTGAGCTTGGGAGGTACCATTCTTGAGTGGGGGGAATGGGAAATTATCCCCAGTCTCAAGGGATTTAACTCCCTTCCCAGATTAAAAAGGGGCCTGTAGTGGGATGGGTTTTTATGTTTAATTTCCTGACAGGAAAAAAAAAAACACCCAATCTGGCGTCCCCAGAAATGTTAACCTCCCCCCGCCCAAGAGTGCAGTGGTTCCTTCCAGGGGACAACGACCTTCCCAGCTGATGGGATGAACCATTTCACTGATGAGGGGGAGCAGGGGTAAAATGCCAAAGGTTCAAATTTGACCCGTTTAATTTTCATTCCTCCATCTCTGAAAAATTAGAGCCTTTTAATGTTTCTGTTCTTTTTAGTAAAAGGGGGATTTTTAAAATCAAAAAGTGCCATTACTTTGGATTTGCATCAGGACACCACTATCTCCCCCCACCCCTGTGAAAATGGAACATCCCAAAGTTTCAGTTAGGGCAGTTGGCCAGTTCCCCTTCCCACTGACAATGGAACCTTCCAAAGTGGCAGTTGGCCGGATACCATTCTCAGTGAGAATGGAACCTTCCAAAGTGTCTGTTATGGCAGTTGGGTAGGCCCCTCCCACTAGAGTTAGGCCACGCCCCTGACACGTGTTTGAAAGGATCAGACCCCATCCACACTGGGGTTTATAAAACCGGACAGAAAGCCCCTGTAGGAAACCCCTACACACCTCCATCTAGACAAGGCCACCGGGGCCAGTTATGGGGCAACCGGCACACAGCAGAGCCCCACCCAATACCAGACACTACTTGGTCTCCCTGGAGCAAGGGGCCGGTCATCGGACTCCACCTCCTGTGCTAACCTCGGTGGGATCTCCCACGAGACACTGCAGCAGCATTTCCAAATTGAAATATTTCCATCTTCAACTGAAGTGATTCAGTATTCAAATTCCTCTGGAAAAGTCAAATATTTCCCTCCCCCGAAAACCCCATATTTCAACTCGCTTCAATTCCTACATTTTCAACAAAAGTGTTTCTCCCATCGGTTAGGCCTTTGACTCACATCGGGCTTTATACTTCAAAATTCACCAGTTTTAAGGAGTCTATATAAAAACCACTTGGTTCTCACGTTCTATTAAAGTTTCCATTTATTAATAAATGATCAGATCTCTGTTTAGATCAATAGCTCATTGATTGTTGTACAGTCTTGATAAGCCAGAGTTATTGGCCTATAACCATACAGCATGTGCTGCTCATGCCAGTAACATCCTTATTACATGCATAGACCATTTGTAATATCAACCATGACCCTAATTTCTCCTCTTAGTTAAGTTTCTCTTTACAGTATCTAGAAACCAACTACTGTATTTCTTACAATATTGGTGAGGCTATCAGGTCCAGTCCTCCAGCCAACCATAGAGTCAAAGAGGAGAAGAGTGGCTAGACAAGACGTGAAGAAGGATCACCATGGAGCTGTGAGGTGATCTACAGAAGAACCCACCGATGGCATCTTGGTCTGTTCAAAGGGATTTCTTTCCTCTGAAGGAAGCTCACGGTCAATAAGCACATTAATATGGCACAATTGTAGAATGACCCTGCTTTGGGTCATCAGCGGGGTTCAAACATTGGGTCTTCCAGTGCTAAAAGAATGGTCCTTTACTTCACGAACTAAACAAATTAACTCCATCCACCAGCAGCAGCTTATATCCTGTTATGGACCAGCCATGAGAGGGGAACAAGAACACACACAATCTCCATCTATACTCTTCAAGAAGAGATTCTCTAGTCTAGAAGAAAGTCCAGGTTCCCCACTAAAGAGCTTCATTAGATCCAAGACCTCATTAACATAACGAGGCATCTTTGTGGATCTCATCCGACCACATGGCAAGTTAGCCACAGGCTAGCGACGGAGCTAAGGACGGGGTGATGGTGGCAAGGTGAGCTGGTTCCTATTAGACCTAGGCAGGGCTCCAACACCCGTCAAATGGCGCACAAGTGCCCACAGGAGGGCGTGGCTTCCCATGGTCCAGACCTTGCCCAAAAAGGACAACTTCCAGTGAGACCCACTTTGAGGGGCAACTCCCTGTCAGAGACCTGCCCTACAGGGGGCAACTTCCTGTGAGTAAGACCTCCCTGGGGACGCAACTTTCTGTGGACAAGACCTACCCAACAGGGGGCGACTTCCTGTGGGCAAGACTCATGCTAGAGAGGGTGACTTCCTGTCAGTGATGTCCTATCCAATGGGACAACATCCTATGAGTGAGGCTTGCTAGATGGATCGACTTCCTATGAGCCAGACCGTATCCTAGTGGGGTGACTTCCTGTGAGCAAGATCTGCCTAGTAGCACAACTTCCTGTGACCCACAGCTGCCCCAGAGGGAGCGACTTCCTGCAGGCCGGCCCGCCGCATCCCTCCCTAGTCCCGCCCCTTCTTGTGGGTCTTCTGATGCTGGGTGAAGGCCGAGCTCTGGACGAAGCGCCGGCCGCACTGGCCACACTGGTAGGGCCGTTCGCCGGTGTGGATGCGCCGGTGAGCCGCCAGGTTGGAGTTCTGGCTGAATCCCCGGCCGCAGTCGGGGCAGCGGTAAGGCCGCTCGCCGGTGTGGGTGCGCCGGTGCTGGGCATAGGTGGAGCGCTGGGAGAAGCACCTCCCGCACTAGGCGCACTGGTACGGACGCTCGCCGGTGTGGGTGCGGCGGTGGGCAGCCAGGTGCGCCCGGCGGATGAAGCTACGCCCGCAGTCCCCACAGCGGAAGGGCTTTTCACCGGTATGGGTGGTCTGGTGGGTGATGAGGTTGGAGGTCTGGCTGAAGGGTTTGCCGCACACCGGGCAGCGGTAGAGCTTTTCGCCGGTGTGGACCCGCCGGTGCTTGACCAGGTAGGAGCCGTCGTTGAAGCCCTTGCCGCACTCCTCGCACCGGAAGGGCCGCTCGCCGGTGTGGAGGGGCTGGTGCTGGGCCAGCATGGCGCTCTGCCCGAAGGCTTTGCCGCACTGCCCGCAGGCGTAGGGCCGATGCCCGGCATGGCCCTGCTGATGCTGGGCCAGCGCCGCCCGCTCCAAGAAGCCCCGCCCGCAGTCGTAGCAGCGGTAGTGGTGCTCGCCGGCGTGGGTGCGCCGGTGGGCCGCCAGGTTGGAGTTCTGGCTGAAGCCGCGCCCGCAGTCCGGGCAGACGAACGGCTTCTCGCCCGTGTGGGTGCGCCGGTGGGTGCGCAGGTTGGAGCTCTGGCTGAAGCTCTTGCCGCAGTCTGGGCAGACGAAAGGCCTCTCGCCCCGGTGGATGCGCCGGTGCTGGGCCAGCGCCGAGCTCCAGGTGAAGCCTTTGCCGCACTCGGGACATTTGTACGGCTTTTCGCCCGTGTGCAACACCTGGTGCTGGATGAGGTGGGAGCTCTGCCCAAAGCTTCTCGCACACAGCGAGCACTGATAGGGTTTCTCCAGGGCTGGCTTTCCCCGGCTCCTCCCCGGAGGGTCCCGCCGCTGCTGCACGTCCACCCCTTCCCATCCTCCAGAGACCGTCCCCCGCACATCCGCTTGGGGAGCGTCCTCTTCGGATCCTCCTGAGGGCGTCCTCTGCCGATCCACCCGGGGAACCTCCCCTGCAGGTCCTCCTGAGAACACCTCACCCAGCTCCAGTTGGGGAACGCCCCCTTCGGCTCCTCCAGAGACTGTCCTGGGGACATCCGCTATCCATAAGAGCTGGTGCGGTCCAGCCTCCTCCAGATCTTCCCGCGCCGGATCCCATCCCAGGCTTCCACCATCACCTGCCGGGCCAGAGAGAGAGAACCCAGACAGGCTTTCTGAACGGGGGCAGAGAAGCAAAGGGGATACCCCAAATCCCTGTCCTTGACCAGTCCTGCCCCAAAATCTCTGCTCTCCAGCCTTCCACCTATAGACCATCCCCTGCTGTAGAGAAACCACCCAGGTCCTTACCCATTCCCTGCTGGGACTCCTGCTCCCCTTTCAGAGCCTGGCCCGGCGGGCATGTAGCCCCGGGGTAGGGGCTCAGAGCCAGCACCCGCTGCTGGCCTTCCCCGGCGGCACTCAGCTCTTCTCCCTCCACCTTGACGCTCACCGACTCCCGGCGCTCCAGGGCCGGTCCATCGGCCAACGCGGACCTGGGGACAACCCAAAAGAACCCGTCAGCCCCGAGCCAGGGCGAAGAGGGTCACTCAAACAGGCGTTGCAGGGCTGGGTGTCTCTGGGGCGGGGATGGGGCAAGCCCGCTGCTACCCCAACCTGAGGCTCCACCCCCACCCTGGCTCCGCCCTCCGGTGCAATCTCGGCTATAGTAATTTACGCTTGGGGGGGAGGGGGGAAGCAGCAGCCCCTCCTCCGGGGCCTCCAATGGCTAGAGGAGCAGACTGCTGCTGTGAGTTCCCCAGCTTCCTGGGACAGGGGGGCTCAGGCTTCCAGCTCCAGACCGGGGCTTCGGGCTCACCACCCCAGGGCCCCACTGCCCGCCCCGGCCCCTCATCTGCCCGCCCCATCACCCCAGACCCCCGCCGCCTCCCTTCCAAGGCTTCATTTATCCCTCCGGCTCGTCACTCCGTCCTGAAAGGGGATTGTTGGCACGTTTTGTTAATATCCCTTTTCACTGCCCCCTCGCTGGCTGGTGTGCAAAGTAATATTCACAAGCATACCACTATCCCTTCTCACAGCCGCAGACGGACTAGCTGGCCAATCTGGAGACCACACACACACACAGTTTGTGTTACACACACTCTGTTACACACACACACTTTGTGTTACACACACTCTGTTACACACACACACTGTGTTACACACACTCTGTTACACACACACACACTTTGTGTTACACACACTCTGTTACACACACACACTTTGTGTTACACACACACTGTTACACACACACACTTTGTGTTACACACACACACTTTGTGTTACACACACACACTTTGTGTTACACACACACACACACACACACACACACACACTTTGTGTTTCCAGTCCAAGAGAGAACTGATATTATTTTTATTCTTGAGTCTGCAAAAAAACCCAGCCCAGCCCAGCCCTAGCTAGACCCGAGTTAAGTGTTTTAGGACGAAGTTGTGGGACCCCCTATCCTAGCGCGTTCCCCACCGTGCCCAGGAAAATCCCACACTGCGGTCAGTGGGCTCAGAGGCCCATCCCCCCTGTCCCACCGTGCACCCCCAGAGCGGGGCTGAGGGGGACCCTGCACCACCCCCTTCCCTGGGCGCCCCCGGAGCCGGTTGGGCTCAGTTCCCTCCCTGGCTCCCAGGAAGCCCCGACTCACCGGATTTTCCCCACCCCAGGGGAGCCCGCCGCCGAGCCCCGGGGCTGGGGCGGGGGGGCTCGAGAAGCTGGGAACAGGAAGGGCCCTTTGCTCTCCTGTCCCCTCTTCCTTCCTGGCCGAGGAGCCCAGGGGGTGGAGCCGCCTCGTTTGAACGCCTTCGCTGCAGCAGGAGGCTAGCTGTGAGCTGCGGCTCGCCACATGGTGGCAGTAGTGGGATACGCCGGGACATAAGAGGCCCTGGGTCCCATTCCCTGCCCTCCCTGAGCCGGCCAGTCCTGAGCCCTGCGGCAGGGACGGAGTCCCAGCGCCCCCTAGAGGGGAAATGTCCCTTGTCCCCTTCCCCATCTCTTCTGAGATAGGCCTCTGAGTAGGGTCATGAGCAAAGTGATGTGGGGGAAAGAGTCCCACAGGTCTCCGGGCAGTGGAGACGGGCTTTATTTTTTTGCTAGGTGTATGACTGTATTATCGAGAGAGCCCAGCTGAGATCGGGCCCCTGTCATGTCAGGGGCTGCACAGAACTCAGCTGAGAGCACCGTCCTCCTGGTTGGGCTGGATGCTGACTGATAGCGGAGCCCCCATTGTGCCAGATACGGTACAGACCCCACCCGTGACCAGGGCCCCTTTGGGCCAGGCGCTGCACAGACGCACAGGGAGAGATAGGCCCCATTTTTCAGATGGGGAAACTGAGGCCCAAAGGAAAGTAATGACGTATCCGAAGTCACACAAGAGCGCTTCTGGAGGAGCTGGGCTAGAACCCAGGAGTCCTGGCTCCCAGCCCCCACTTCTCTAACCCACTAGACCCCACCCCGCTCCCAGAACTGGGATAGAACCGAGGAGTCCCAGCTCCCAACACCATGCTTCCGTGACCCCCTGGGGTCCCAGGCATCCCCGATCATGGACTTACTATGGCCATGTCTACACTGAAGACCTTACAGTGCCACAGCTGTACCAATGCAGCGGCATCGCTGTAGGATCGTTCACGAAGCCGCTCTGTGCCAACAGGAGAGCGCTCGCCTGCCCGTACAGCGCTGTGCACGCTACTCCTGATGCCGGTGAAATGTACGTCTCTCGGGAGGTGTTTTTTGCACACTCATGTCGGCAAAACTTATGCCACTCCGCAGTGGTAGTGTAGACAAGGTCTAATTGTCTTCTAAGAAGTTCCACATTCCCCACTGAAGCTGGACTGCCCCTCTGCAGACGATGACTCCGAGGCTGTTACCAGGGAGGAGGCTGATAGCCACCCCGCTATTGAACTGGCCCCATGCTTTCTGGGATGAAAGAGTCTGGCAGCCTGTATTTGTAAAGCTCCCACACTTCCATTCTTCCCAACAGGATCTTGGGCGGCAGAAGAACCCTGGAGTCAAGGAGGTGCCTTTTGATGGTCCCAAGGCATTTCCGTTCAGTGCGGACCGGAGACGGAACTGGCAACTCAAGACAGGCAAGAGGCTACTAGGGAAAGAGGTTTAATGTGTAGGCAGATTCGCCAACAAACGTACCTGGCCGCTCGAAGATTTTCGGTGCTGTGTTGCTTCTCAGTTGGAACTGGCAAGGGTAACCAGAGACCAGCGTAGGGAGCCCACTGGAGTGGTGGCAAAGGGGGTGGAGAAACATAGAATCCAGCCTGGCATGATTTCACAGGTTCTTTGGTCAGGATAATTCATAGCTCTACAGTGAATTCCTCTCCCTTTGGTCCCCTCTCCACAGAATCTGACTCCAGAGATCTAGATCTCCGGCTGGTGCCAACGGGCATAGATCTGTTTACGTCTCTCCCCCCATTGACTCTGATGAAGTTATGTCCAATGGACCCCAGCTGTAGATCTGGCCCCATTGACCCCAATGGAGCTACAGATGAGTGACCCCACCTGGGATCTGACCCATGTGTCTCTCCCTCACACAGAGAGGACAAATCCTCCCACCAACACCTCAACATCCTTAAAACCCTTTCCCCTTCTCCCACCCCGCATTATAATACTTCACCTGTAGCTAGCACTTTCCATCGGTAGAACTTAAAGCAGTCTACAAGAGTAGCTCAGGGAGTCCCATTTTTACAGACAGAGACACTGAGGCACGGAGAGAGCCAGGGCCAGGAACAGAACCGAGGCATTCAGAGGCCCAGTGCTCTATTCACTTGACCACGCTGCCTCTTAGCTGGCGTGTATTGGCCACAGACCGAGAAGTTTTGATTTCGGGGAGTTTTTCCTCAATCCCTCCCCCCCAAAAAAATTTCAACACTATTTTCATTCTCAAACCAACAATTTCTCTCTCTTTTTTAAAGGCATTGCAAAACTGGTTGTGTTGTTAGAAACATTCAATCGGAGCGTTGTTCTATTTCTGGGTGTTTTTTTTGCTACTGAGTGCAACAAATGAATGATGTCCAGGTATCTTTCCCCCTCCATTTTTCATTTCATTCACAAATTCAACCTTGTTCTCCTTCCACAACTATTTCATTTTCTTTAAGATGTTCCCACACCTTCTTACTTTGCATATTTGTTTTTAATATTTTGGGGTTTTTTCCTCATTGTCTCATTCCAGAATTTCAAAGTTCTTCCAATTCCAATACAACATCATGTTTTTTGGTTTTAAAATATTTTACAAAACTTTTGACAGGAAAAAAATTTGATTGGGGGGGGGGGGGGACTTTTCCTTTTTAAAACTCCAAAACTTCATCATGTTCCTTTCAAAAGCAAAAGCTGATTGGATTTTGTATGTGCAAATTTTTGAAATGTTGTGGGTTTTTGTATTTTTCCTCATCTTTTTCATTGAAAAAGTTCAGTCATTTGCAACCCAAACCATTTTTCTTTTAACTGTTTTACAAAACTTTTTGTGCATTCTTTGTTTGCACTTTTTCCACTTCCTTTTCCCCACTCTAACTTTTCCAAACTTCCTCTCACTTTGGAAAAAAGACACAGCCGTCAAAAGGAGACAAAATGAAATCCTTAGATTCTGTCAGTCTATAATTTCCCCAAACGTAGTGCTTTGTCTAGATGCAAAAGTGTTACCAGTTACACCACAATAGTTATCCAGAATAACACCTGGGAAGGCACTCTTCCTCCTAGTATAGGGGTAGACGTTTCCATTTAACTTAAACTTCTTCCCAAATGCCATAAACTAAACCAAAATCAGTTCTCTTATACACAAATAGCAAAAGTTAGCACATGGATCTAGTGAACTCTTCACAGTAATTTAAGCCTGTATCAAGTTTTGTGAAATGTTTTGACAAACCTTTTTTGGTGACAAGTGAAGATTTGCATCACGTTCGCCAACTTGTTTTGGAGGGAGGAAAAAAACCCCAAAAAATCCAAAAATGCCAAATCTTTTGATTCAAAATGACTTCTCAATTCTAAATGTTCTTTTTGTTTATTTTTTAAGTAAAAAAAACATTAAATAATGACCCATATGTTTCATTTGGGGTCAAACAAAATGTTGTTCAACCCAAAATGATTTTCTTTTCCAGCGTTTTGATTCACTGAACATTTGGGGAAAAAATTAATTGCATCGTACGAAAGCTTATGCTGAAATAAATGTCTTAGTCTCTAAGGTGCCACGAGTACTCCTGTTCTTTTTACGGATAGACTAACATGGCTGTCATTAATTTTCTGGTCACTGCAAACGATTTTTTTAAATTTTTCAGAATTGGCATGGAAACAAACAAAAAAAATCCACCCTTCCCCCAAATATAGAGTAGTGTCTAGACGGTGTCATGTTTGTTTGTTTGTTTGGATTTATTTTGTCTAGATGGTGTCTAGACGCTAGAGTAACACATTTAGCTTGATTTTAAACAAGCTGAGAAACAACAACGATTTTTAATGGGATCAGTTTAATACATGCGCACATACAATTGATTTATCTTCACTGGGGTCCATCGATTCATGAAGGCAATCCCTGGATCATTTAGCCTGGCCCCTGGCCAGAGAACGTCCCTAAAATATCTTCTAGGGTGGAGCTTTTAGAAAAATACCCAACCGTGATTTAAACATGGCCAGGGATGGAGAATCCAACACCACCCTCGGTAAGTCGTTTCAATGGTTAATTCCTCTCACTGTTCAACATTTACGCCTTATTTCCAGTCTGAATTTGTCAAGCTTCAGCTTCCAGCCGCTGGCTCGGGTTAGATCTTTGGCAGGCGAGTCCGTTAGCAATTCCCCATGTCGACGCGTCCGCGTTGGAGAAGGTGCTAATTAGCTGGGACCTCGGATCCCACCCTTCAATCAGAATCAAGTGGTCTCTGTAATGTTTTCCAGTGTCTGGGGCCGGGCCGGGGTGGGAGGGCAGGGGAAAGCCAGGAGGCAGAGCCTGGGAGGGAAGAAGGGGCGGTGCTTGGGAGGTATGCGGCGGAGCAGTGGGCGTGGTGAGAGGGGATTGGGAGGAGGAGCCTGCTGGAAGGCAGGGACTAAGGGGGCGGGGCAGAACAGTGGGTGGGGACTGGTAAAGAGGGGGCTATTGGGGCAGGGTATGGGATGGAAGGGGCAGAGTGGGGGCCTGTTAGAGTCAAGGCCGAGGAGGATGTCAGGTGTGGGACCTGGGAGAAGGGGTGGGGCCTAGGCAGGGGGGGGGGCATTTCAGAACATTTTAGGGGGCGTGGCCTGGGGAGGAGTGGCATGCCAAGGGCGGAGCTTGGCGAGGGTGTCTTGGGGGACAGGGCCTAGGTGAGAGGGCATCTCAGGGGTGGGGCCTGAGGCCCCTCAGGGGGTGGAGCCTGAGAGGAAGGGCATCCGAGGGGGCGTGGCCTAGGTAAGAGGGCGTGGCCAGAGCGCCTGGAGCAGTTCTAACTTACGCCGGGGTGTGCACACAGGCGCCCCTGAGTCAGGGCCGGCGAGCGGGGGAGCAGCGGGCTCAGGGGAGGAGCTGAACCAGGCCCCGGATCCCCGGGCCCCTCCTCCTTGCCGCGGGGCGGCCCGGCGGGGGCGGCGTGCAGCCGGCGGTGGGACACCAGGTGGGCGTTCTGGATGAAGCTCCGCTGGCACTGCCCGCATTTGAACGGCTTCTCCCCGGAGTGCACCAGCCGGTGCTGCGCCAGGTGGGAGCTGCGGGCGAAGGCGCGGCCGCACTGGGGGCAGACGTGGGGCTTCTCCCCGGAGTGCACCCGCCGGTGCTGGTTGAGGGTGGAGCTCCAGCTGAAGGTCTTGCCGCACTCCCCGCACCGGTACGGCTTGGCGCCCGTGTGGATCCGCTGGTGCTGCTTGAGGGCCGTGGGCCAGCTGAAGGTCTTTCCGCAGTCCCCGCAGCGGTAGGGCCGCTCGCCGGTGTGGACGCGGCGGTGCTTGAAGAGGGTGGAGGTGTGGTTGAAGCCACGGCCGCACTCCTTGCACCGGTAGGGTCGCTCGCCGGTGTGGACGCGCCGGTGGTTGGCCAGGTGGGAGCTCTCCCCGAAGCTCTTCCCACACGCCTCGCACACGTAGGGCCGCTCGCCGGTGTGGACGCGCTGGTGCTTCTTCAGGGTGGAGCTGAGGCTGAAGGCCTTGCCGCATTGGTGGCAGCGGTAGGGCCGTTCGCCGGTGTGGACGCGCCGGTGCTGGGCCAGGGTGGACCTCTCGGCGAAGCGCTTCCCGCACTGGGGGCAGGGGTAGGGGCGCTCGCCCGTGTGGGTGCGGCGGTGCTGGGTCAGCGCCGAGCTCTGGGTGAAGCTCTTCCCGCACTGGGCGCACTTGTAGGGCCGCTCGCCCGTGTGGGTGCGAAGGTGCTTCACCAGGTCCGAGTGCTGCAGGAAGCCCTTCCCGCACTCGCCGCAGATGGTGGGCCGCTCCCCGGGCCGGAGGGCACCGGACGCTCCTGCCCCTGGATGGGCCCCTCTGGGCCGGTGGGTGGAGGACAGCCTGCGTGGATCCCCTCGCAAGGGATGCTGGGATATGTCCTCTTTGGATCGCCCAGAAAATGGCCCGCGCAGATCCGCTCCTGAAGGATTCTGGGATACGTCCTCTCGGGATCTCCGCGGGCACACCCTGCCCTGAGCTGCTCCTGAAGGATTCTGGGACACGTCCTCTCGGGATCTCCGCGGGCACACCCTGCCCTGAGCTGCTCCTGAAGGATTCTGGGACACGTCCTCTCGGGATCTCCGTGGGAATGTCCCATGCAGATCCACTCTCCGCTGGGGATTCTCACGCTCCGTTCTGGCACCTGCTGGGGGGAGGAGAGAGACTCCAGCCAGGGCTTGTTCCCTGCACCGCGGACAGAAGGAGCAGCAAAGGGGTTAGTGAGTGAGGAGAAATCCCAACGGGCAGGAACCAAGCTAACAAACCTCCCCGCGCAGGGAGCAGAGGGGCTGATTCTGCCCAATGACCCAGGTGAACCCTCAAAGGCTGAGGGACCCACTGGGGGCGACACTCAGTGAGACGGGCAAACCTTCCCCCGCATTCCCATGCATTCCTCACCTGGGATCTCAGAGCCCCGGAGATCCGGGATGCGCGGCTCTTCCCCTCGCTCCATCCGGGAGATCACGGCCGGGTCGGGGACCGGGAACCCTGCCGGTGCGGGGAGAAGATCGCGTGAGACTCCAGACCAGAGCGGGGGGACTAGGAAAGCAGAGAGCGGAATTCCACTCCCGGAGGGGACCCGTTGGTTCTGCTGGGGGATGAGTTAATGGAGAGAGATCGGTCTAGTGTGTTAGAGAGAGAGAGAGACAGATAGATAGATAGATAGATAGAGGGGTGGATGGGGATAGATAGACAGACAGACAGACAGACAGACAGACAGACAGACAGACAGACAGACAGATAGATAGATAGATAGATAGATAGAGGGGGTGGATGGGGATGGATAGATAGATAGAGGGGGTGGATGGGGATAGATAGATAGAGGGGGTGGATGGGGATGGATAGATAGAGGGGGTGGATGGGGATGGATAGATAGAGGGGGTGGATGGGGATAGATAGATAGATAGAGGGGTGGATGGGGATAGATAGATAGATAGAGGGGTGGATGGGGATAGATAGATAGATAGAGGGGTGGATGGGGATAGATAGATAGATAGAGGGGTGGATGGGGATAGATAGATAGATAGAGGGGTGGATGGGGATAGATAGATAGACAGACAGACAGACAGACAGACAGACAGATAGATAGATAGATAGATAGATAGAGGGGGTGGATGGGGATGGATAGATAGATAGAGGAGGTGGATGGGGATAGATAGAGGGAGTGGATGGGGATAGATAGAGGGGGTGGATGGGGATAGATAGAGGGGGTGGATGGGGATAGATAGAGGGGGTGGATGGGGATGGATAGATAGAGGGGGTGGATGGGGATGGATAGATAGAGGGGGTGGATGGGGATAGATAGATAGATAGAGGGGTGGATGGGGATAGATAGATAGATAGAGGGGTGGATGGGGATAGATAGATAGATAGAGGGGGTGGATGGGGATAGATAGATAGAGGGGGTGGATGGGGATAGATAGATAGAGGGGGTGGATGGGGATAGATAGATAGAGGGGGTGGATGGGGATAGATAGATAGAGGGGGTGGATGGGGATAGATAGATAGATAGATAGATAGATAGATAGATAGATAGATAGATAGATAGAGGGGGTGGATGGGGATAGATAGATAGATAGATAGATAGATAGATAGATAGAGGGGGTGGATGGGGATAGATAGATAGATAGATAGATAGATAGATAGATAGATAGATAGATAGAGAGGGTGGATGGGGATAGATAAATAGAGGGGGTGGATGGGGATAGATAGATAGATAGATAGACAGATCATTCCATTGGTGAAATACTTATTATAGGATAAAATGATAGAGTGATTGGGGTTGTCTGGAAGCCAAGACTCCTGGGTTCTATCCCCAGCTCTGTCCGGGGAGTGATGTCTAGTGGTTAGAGCTGGGGACGGTCTTTCCCAGCTCCTGTCCCCGAGGGGAAGCGGACCCTCACCCAGGAAGCAGACGTTGCTGTAGTTCTCCAGCATCACATCCCTGTAGAGCCGCCTCTGCCCTTCATCCAGGAGACGCCACTCCTCCTCGGTGAAATACACCGCCACCTCTTCGAACAGGACTGGCGCCTGCAACCGCAAGGGACTCCACTGGGCGCCCTGGCCACACCCCTGCTCGCTGAGGGGTGGAGCCGGTCAGTGCCCAGGTGCATTCTGGGAATATTTGGGCAGACACCCTCCTGCAACCCAGAGTTGTGTGCAGCAGTGCATTGTGGGAACATCCCAGCAGCGGCCCCCGGGCTGCCCAGGCCCACATGCCCCGGTGCATTGTGGGAATATCCCAGCATCCTCACTTCCTAGCAACACTTATGGCAACAGACTCATACGTCCATCCAGCCTGTATCTCACCCCAGATCAGACCCAGGGGCCCATCTAGCCCGGTATCCCGCCTGCTCACTCCTGCCCCAGATCAGACATACACTGGGGTCACGGAGACCAGAATCTAGGCCAGTCTCATCATCCCCGGAACCCGGCCAGCCCCACGACCCACCTGGACGCCGGGCTCCCAGGGCGGGTCGGCCGCGCCCCACTGCCGCCCACACCTCTCCGAGCTGGGCAGAGACACCTGGGGCCGCGGGAGATCTGAGGGAGAAGAGCGAGTCGTTTAGGAGCCCCCCCAGGGGAACCAACCCTCCCCCCTAGAGCCCCCCCGCCTCCCCCGGCTGGGGAGACACACTGACCCCTACCTTGTAGTATGTGGGGATCCCGGTCCTGGGCTTCTGGGCATTGACTTGGCCCTGCCTCCTCCTGGGGTGCAGGATTGGGGTGCAGCCTCCCCACCTCCCACCGTCCTCTGGGGGACTCCATCTTCACCGCTCTCCGGCCCACCTGCAAACCACCCAAAATACGGGGCTGGGTTGGGAGGGGGAACCCGGCTGGTTTCAGTGGCACAGATGCCCCCTCTCACAGTGCGCCCCCGGAGCTGGTGGACCTGGGGGGACCCTGAGCAGACCCCCCTCCCCCGTGCACCCCCAGAACTGGCTGGGTCGGGGGGACCCTGCACACACCCCTCTCCCCCCCCCCCAGCTGGTGGCATTGGGGCGCCCCTGCTGGGCTCCGCTCCCTCCCCAGATGTCCCGGGCTCAGCAGCGCCAGGGACTGGGGGTTCGATCCTCCCTGCTGGGGCCCCGATCCAGGGGGGCAGAGCTGGGGGGGAGGGGCTAGGGACCGCCGACCCCTCCCCCCGCTCCCATCTCACCTCCCTCTGCACCATGCAGGGGACGAGCAAATCAATGCACCCGCCCCCCAGCTGTGCAGGCTGCAGACCCCCCTCTGCACCCAGCCACCTGCCTGCCCGGGGCAAGGGGAGACAGGGGATCCCCCCCCACACCCCCAGCTGCCTGGATTGGAGGGGGAGGGGAAGGAAGCGGAAGGTCCCGTTCTTATTTCATTCCCCCCAGAGTAGACCCGCCTGGTCCTGTCTAGACTCGCACGGCTCGGTCGTATTAACCCTTCACTCGGCTCTGGAGAGGAGGAGCCTCTCCCCTTGCAAGCAGGGCCGGCCCCGATGCCCCAGGGCGGCGCTAGGGGGCGCTGTGCTGCAGGGAGTGGGGCAGGGCTCGGTAGGGGGCGCTGTGCTGTAGGGAGTGGGGCAGGGCTCGGTAGGGGGCGCTCTCTCTGGGGGTCAGGGCTGGCGCCAATGCCCCATGGCAATGTTAGGGGGGAGTGCCGTGTTGCAAGGGGCAAGGCAGGGCTCGGTAGGGGGCGCTGTGTTGTA
Source organism: Sternotherus odoratus (assembly GCA_032164245.1). Taxonomy (NCBI): domain Eukaryota; kingdom Metazoa; phylum Chordata; order Testudines; family Kinosternidae; genus Sternotherus; species Sternotherus odoratus. The sequence goes on along the minus strand of JAVMKO010000006.1, from coordinate 106,353,365 downwards.
GGGGGTGAGGCAGTGGGGCGCTAGGGGGCGCTGTGCTGCAGGGAGCGGGGCAGGGCACAGTAGGGGGCGCTGTGCTGTAGAGGGTGAGGCAGGGCGGCAGTAGGGGGCGCTAGGGGGCGCTGTGCTGCAGGGAGCGGGGCAGGGTTCAGTAGGGGGCGCTAGGGGGCGCTGTGCTGTAGGGAGCGAGCGGGGCAGGGCTCAGTAGGGGGCGCTGTGCTGTAGGGAGCGGGGCGGGGCTCAGTAGGGGGCGCTAGGGGGCGCTGTGCTGCAGGGAGCGGGGCGGGGCGCGGTAGGGGGCGCTAGGGGGCGCTCTGCTGCAGGGAGCGGGGCAGGGAGCGGTAGGGGGCGCTGTGCTGTAGGGAGCGGGGCAGGGCTCAGTAGGGGGCGCTGTGCTGTAGGGAGCGAGCAGGGCAGGGCTCAGTAGGGGGCGCTGTGCTGTAGGGAGTGAGCTGTAGGGAGCGAGCAGGGCAGGGCTCAGTAGGGGGCGCTGTGCTGTAGGGAGCGAGCGGGGCAGGGCTCAGTAGGGGGCGCTAGGGGGCGCTGTGCTGCAGGGAGCAGGGCGGGGCGGGGCGCTAGGGGGTGCTGTGCTGTAGGGAGCGGGGCAGGGCTCAGTAGGGGGCGCTGTGCTGTAGGGAGCGAGCAGGGCAGGGCTCAGTAGGGGGCGCTGTGCTGTAGGGAGCGAGCAGGGCAGGGCTCAGTAGGGGGCGCTGTGCTGTAGGGAGCGAGCAGGGCAGGGCTCAGTAGGGGGCGCTGTGCTGTAGGGAGCGGGGCAGGGCTCAGTAGGGGGCGCTGTGCTGTAGGGAGCGAGCGGGGCAGGGCTCAGTAGGGGGCGCTAGGGGGCGCTGTGCTGCAGGGAGCAGGGCGGGGCGGGGCGCTAGGGGGTGCTGTGCTGTAGGGAGCGAGCGGGGCAGGGCTCAGTAGGGGGCGCTAGGGGGCGCTGTGCTGTAGGGAGCGAGCGGGGCAGGGCTCAGTAGGGGGCGCTAGGGGGCGCTGTGCTGTAGGGAGCGAGCGGGGCAGGGCTCAGTAGGGGGCGCTAGGGGGCGCTGTGCTGTAGGGAGCGAGCGGGGCAGGGCTCAGTAGGGGGCGCTAGGGGGCGCTGTGCTGTAGGGAGCGAGCGGGGCAGGGCTCAGTAGGGGGCGCTAGGGGGCGCTGTGCTGTAGGGAGCGAGCGGGGCAGGGCTCAGTAGGGGGCGCTAGGGGGCGCTGTGCTGTAGGGAGCGGGGCGGAGCTCAGTAGGGAGCGCTAGGGGGCGCTGTGCTGTAGGGAGCGAGCGGGGCGGGGCGCGCTAGGGGGCGCTAGGGGGCGCTGTGCTGTAGGGAGCGGGGCAGGGCTCAGTAGGGGGCGCTAGGGGGCGCTGTGCTGTAGGGAGCGAGCGGGGCGGGGCGCGCTAGGGGGCGCTAGGGGGCGCTGTGCTGTAGGGAGCGGGGCGGAGCTCAGTAGGGAGCGCTAGGGGGCGCTGTGCTGTAGGGAGCGAGCGGGGCGGGGCGCGCTAGGGGGCGCTAGGGGGCGCTGTGCTGTAGGGAGCGGGGCAGGGCTCAGTAGGGGGCGCTAGGGGGCGCTGTGCTGTAGGGAGTGAGCTGTAGGGAGCGGGGCAGGGCTCAGTAGGGGGCGCTGTGCTGTAGGGAGCGAGCGGGGCAGGGCTCAGTAGGGGGCGCTCTCTCCTTTTCCAGTCCAGGCCGACCCCGGTGCTACAGGTGGGTGGAACGTTCCTTTAGAAGCAGGACTTGTTTGGAGCCCAGGCGGCGAGATGTGACCCCCACTTCTCCCCCCTCTTGGGCTTGAACTCCACCTCCCCAACTTGAGGTTCAGCCTTGATCGCACTGTTCTCGGGGAGTGCGCCGGGAAGGCCGGGTTCCGATCTGGCGTTCCTCTTGGGGTAGATTCAGTTTACACCAGGGTCACCGAGCCCAGAATCTGGCCCTGGAAATGGAGTCGGTCCGGATTGGATCGGGGGGTGGGGGGTGGGGGCGGTTCTGTTGCTTTTGAAAGCCACATGCTGCTGGGAAGAACTAGCAGCAGCTGTAGCAAAGTGGTGAAATGCTTGTGTTGCGTCAGCACTCTGCCGGGGAGGGAGGCTTCGGGTCCGGATCGAAGCTGTCTTTGCACCCTTTCGACCCAGGAGCAGATCTGGAGCCGCCTGCGACCATTTGATCAGGAGTCGTCCATTGTTCCCCTCCCCCCTCCCAATGCCTCGAGCTTCTGGAGTCACGTGAAACACTCTGCTTGCCTTTCGGAGCGCCACATAATTATTGTTTAGGCCGCGTTGTTGGAGAACAGCCCGAAGACACCGCCCCATCAGCGCTCAGCCAAGCAGGGAACTAGAAAGCACGGGAGATATTATTTGCTTTATGAGATCTCGTGATTTGCCCCACTGGCGGGCGATTTTGGGGGGCGCTGGTCATGATTTCTGAGCGCCGGGGGCTGACAACGCCGCCGAAATTGTGGGGTCACGTTAGTTCCCGGCTAGTCCTGCTGGAGTCAATGAGGGTGGCCGAATTTTGCCTTGGTGCCAACGCCAGGCAGAGGTTCGCCATGTGGGAGCTCATCTCTTGGACCTATCAGCTCCCAGGGGGTAGCACAGTCTGCTTCACAGGAATTGTCTCTTGGGCTGGAGAAGAAAGGGTTAAGTCCCAAGCAGAAGCCACGATTGGCTGGGCTGCTTGTCTGTCTAGGACGGGAGGTGGCATCTAGTGGGTTAGAGCAGGAGGTGGGGAGGATCCAGGATTCCTGGGTTCTGTTCTCAGCTTTGGGAGGGGAATAGGGTCAATGGAGGGGACGGGGGAGTGAACGGGGTCTGGGGCAGGGGAACTGGACTACATTTCCCATGAGGCCCTTTCCCTCTGCAGTCCAGCTTTCACTCAATGGCAAATACTACAACTGCCATGAGGTCTTGTGTGGAATTTCCCCCTCCCAATGGTGGTTGTAGTCCAGTTTTCTCCTCTTTGCATTCCAGTTCTCATAGGGGATGGGGAAAGACTACAAATCCCATGAGGCAGTGCGTGGGCAGCTCCACCATGCTGCTTGTAGTCCAGAAAGGCGTGAGGACCCACATTTCCCATTAGGCCTTGTCAAGCATGAGCCTGGGGGGCACTGCAATAACAGTTGTAATTGAAACATCTCCCACATCCCTGTAAGAACAAAGGGGGTCCTTTGAGGGGGCGGGGGAGGTGTCAAAACTTCATTTCCCAAGAGGCCTTGCGCATCCCCCGTCTCACTCCTTCATGGCACTTGTAGTCCAAACATGTCTCCTTTCTCTTAGAAATAAATGGGACTTGGGCGGCTGCGGAACTACATTTCCCATGAGGCGTTGCAGTGTGCCGCCATGACACTTGTAGTCCAAACCTCCCCCCCCATACATTGGGGAACTATATCTCCCATGCGGCAGCGCGCCCCCCCCCACCTTACTTCCCCCTCCCGCGTGCTGCCATGACACTGTTGGTCCAAACACTCTTTTCCCTCATAGGAAAACACCAGGGCTCAGGGTGGCAAAATAAACTACATCTCCCATGAGGCAGCGCGAGAGCCCAGCCTCCCTGCGCCGCCATCGCACTTGTAGTCCAAACATTCCCCTCTTCCCCATAGACATGAACGTGCCTCCGAGGAGGGGTGGGGGGAAACTACATCTCCCATGAGGCTTTGCGCGGGCCCGGCCTCCCCCTGCGCCGCCATCACACTAGTAGTCCAAACACGCCAGTCCTGCCGTTAGGAACGAGCGCGGCCTGGCGGCCGGGGAACTACGTGTCCCATGAGGCAGCGCGGGGGCCTGGGCTGGCTGCGCCGGCCGCCATGATGGGTTTTGTGTGTTTGCGGGGTGGAGAGGGGGAGGGGAGGGGGATGAGCCAGGCTGCAGGAGGGGGCAGCAGCAGCAGCAGCAGCAGCAGCAGCAGAAGAGCAGCAGCCTTGGGGCCCAGCCCCCCCTCTCCCAGGAGCTGCACCCCTCCCCCTCTCTGCAATTTTAGGGGGGGCTGGGACAGACCCTCCCCCCCCCCGCAGGAGCCAGCCCGAGTGGGGGGAGGGGGAAACGAGGAAGGCAGCTGAGGCCCCGCCCCCATATGTGTGTGGGGGGCTGGGGGCAGCGCAGGACCCCCCCCGAGGCTAGATCCCTAAATAGGGGGGTAGGGAGGGGGCTGAGCGGCCCCCTCCTCAATTGGGGGGAGCCCACAGACTCCCCCGAGTGGGGGGAGCCAGGCTAGGAAGGGGGGGAAGGCCCCCCCTAAAAAAGGGAGGCGAACCCCCCTTCTTGGTGGGGGAGCAGCAGGGGGCGGGGCTGAGCCCTATTGCGGGGGGGGGGCTGCAAAGTAGGGGGGGTGCTCCCTGAGCGGGGGGAGGGGGCTTGGAAAGAGCAGGGGGGGCTGTTGCAAAGAGAGGGCCCCTGCTTCTTATTGGGGGGGCGGCTTGGAAAGGGGGGGGAACTGAGCCCTAGTGGGGGTGGGTTGAAAAAGGGGGGGACCCCGATTCCTTCTGGGTTGGAAGGAGGAGGAGCGGGGGGGACCCGGTCCCTATTGGGGAGGGGTTGGGCAGCTCCGATCCCCCCCCCCCAAAACCCAGGAGGTGCTGAGGATTTGGGGCGCCTCCCTAGGGGGAAGGAATCCGGCTCGGGGGGGGGGTCTAGGAAGAGGGGTGCGCTTGGGATCGCCCCCCCCCCGCCTCTCCCAAGGACGAGAGAGCAGTGAAGGGTAAAGGGGGGTGGTCCGGCTGGGTGGGGGTGGGGGTCAGGTGGAGGCGAGGGAGGGGTGGGTGTGTGGTGTGCGCCCCACATTGCGCCTCCGAGCCCCCCCACGCCACCCCCCTACCCCCCCACGCCGTAGGGAAACAAAAGTCTGGGTTGGTGGCTGTTCCCCCCCCCCCCATGGACGAGACTGTGACCCACGCCGGATCCCACGCAGCCCCATGGCTACCCAGCAGGTAAGTGGCTCCCCCCCCCCTGCAGGTCTCGGGGGGACCCTCCCCCCCAAAAAAAATCCGAGCCACCCTAGGGATGGGTGGGACGAGGCCAGGCCGCCCGAGCTGATTCCTGGTAAGTTTCTTTCCCTCCGCTGAGATCTCCCCGGCTCCCCCCCCCCCCCGGCTCTGCACCCCCCCAGGCCCGGCTGCCTTTGGGGGGGGGGGTCCCCGGGGCACGGAGATTTGGGGAGGGGGCAGGCAGGCTTGGGGAGCCCCCCCCCCTTACAGGCCCGATGCAGAGCCCTACAAGCATTGGGGTGCCGGGGATCGGGGGCAGGGCGGAGTGGAGGGGGGGCTGGGGCACTTCGGGGACCCCCCCTTAGATGGGCGAGCACAAGGGGGGGCCACAGGGAGCCCCCTCCCCGGTCCCCCTTTGTTGTTGTGGGGTTTATTCGGCCCCCCCTTGCGGGTGGCCTGGGGGGGGCGGACAGATGGGGGGGCGGGTGCTAAAGAGGGGGGAGGGGCGCCTCGGGGACACATCGGGGGGGGGCTGCGGGATTGCGGGGTGTCGGGGGGGGGGGGCGCGACCCAGGAACCAAAGTTCCCCTGCGCGAGTTGCCGGGGACGGATTTGCGGGTGGGAAGCCCGGGGCTGGGTCTGGCCGTATCGGGCCCGTGGGTCACCCCGGCCGGGGGGGCTTGGGGGGGGCGCCCCATCCCCCCCCCGCACCCACACGAGGCGGGTCCGGGCCGCAGGAGGCTGGGCCAGGTGAGTGGGGGAGGGGTTCTGGGAAACCCTGCCCCGGTGCCCCCCACTCCCGACCCGCAGCCCCCCTGCCCCCCAGTTCCCCCCATTCCCGACCCGCAGCCCCCCTGCCCCCCCAGTTCCCCCCATTCCCGACCCGCAGCCCCCCTGCCCCCCCAGTGCCCCCCACTCGCGACCCGCAGCCCCCCTGCCCCCCCAGTGCCCCCCACTCGCGACCCGCAGCCCCCTGCCCCCCCAGTGCCCCCCACTCGCGACCCGCAGCCCCCCTGCCCCCCCAGTGCCCCCACTCCCGACCCGCAGCCCCCCTGCCCCCCCAGTGCCCCCACTCCCGACCCGCAGCCCCCTGCCCCCCCAGTGCCCCCCACTCGCGACCCGCAGCCCCCCTGCCCCCCCAGTGCCCCCCACTCGCGACCCGCAGCCCCCTGCCCCCCAGTGCCCCCACTCGCGACCTGCAGCCCCCCTGCCCCCCCAGTGCCCCCCACTCCCGACCCGCAGCCCCCCTTGCCCCCCACTCGCGACCCGCAGCCCCCCTGCCCCCCCAGTGCCCCCCACTCCCGACCCGCAGCCCCCTGCCCCCCCAGTGCCCCCCACTCACGACCCGCAGCCCCCCTGCCCCCCCAGTGCCCCCCACTCGCGACCCGCAGCCCCCCTGTCCCCCCAGTGCCCCCCACTCGCGACCCGCAGCCTCCCTGCCCCCCCCAGTGCCCCCCACTCCCGAATCGCAGCCCCCTGCCCCCCCAGCTCTGCCGGTGCCCCCCACTCCCGACCCACAGCCCCCTGCCAGCCCTGCCCCCCCAGCTCTGCCGGTGCCCCCCACTCCCGACCCGCAACCCCATGCCAGCCCTGCCCCCCCAGTGCCTCCCACTCCCGACCCGCAGTCCCCTGCCAGCCCTGCCCCCCCCAGCTCTGCCCATGCCCCCCACTCCCGACCCGCAGCCGCCCCCAGCCCTGGCCCCCCCCAGCTCCGCCGGTGCCCCTCACTCCCGACCCACAGCCCCCTAGGTCCGGTGGGTCTCTGCGGTGTCTGGCGTGATGGGGTCTGATCTCGGTCGGGGTCTGTGCAGTGCCCGGCGCGATGGGGTCTGATCTCGGTCGGGGTCTGTGCAGTGCCTGGCGCGATGGGGGCTCTGATCTCGGTCGGGGTCTGTGCAGTGTCCGGCGCGATGGGGTCTGATCTCGGTCGGGGTCTGTGCAGTGCCTGGCGCGATGGGGTCTGATCTCGGTCGGGGTCAGTGCAGTGTCCGGCGCGATGGGGTCTGATCTCGGTCGGGGTCTGTGCAGTGCCTGGCGCGATGGGGTCTGATCTCGGTCGGGGTCTGTGCAGTGTCCGGCGCGATGGGGTCTGATCTCGGTCGGGGTCTGTGCAGTGCCTGGCGCGATGGGGTCTGATCTCGGTCGGGGTCTGTGCAGTGTCCGGCGCGATGGGCTCTGATCTCGGTCGGGGTCTGTGCAGTGCCCGGCGCGATGGGGTCTGATCTCGGTTGGGGTCTGTGCAGTGCCCGGCGCGATGGGGTCTGATCTCGGTCGGGGTCTGTGCAGTGTCCGGCGCGATGGGGTCTGATCTCGGCTGGGGTCTGTGCAGTGCCCGGCGCGATGGGGTCTGATCTCGGTCGGGGTCTGTGCAGTGTCCGGCGCGATGGGGTCTGATCTCGGTCGGGGTCTGTGCAGTGCCGGGCGCGATGGGGTCTGATCTCGGTCGGGGTCTGTGCAGTGTCCGGCGCGATGGGGTCTGATCTCGGTCGGGGTCTGTGCAGTGCCTGGCGCGATGGGGGCTCTGATCTCGGTCGGGGTCTGTGCAGTGTCCGGCGCGATGGGGTCTGATCTCGGCTGGGGTCTGTGCAGTGTCCGGCGCGATGGGGTCTGATCTCGGTCGGGGTGTGTGCAGTGTCCGGCGCGATGGGGTCTGATCTCGGTCGGGGTCTGTGCAGTGTCCGGCGCGATGGGGTCTGATCTCGGTCGGGGTCTGTGCAGTGTCCGGCGCGATGGGGTCTGATCTCGGCTGGGGTCTGTGCAGTGCCTGGCGCGATGGGGTCTGATCTCGGTCGGGGTCTGTGCAGTGTCCGGCGCGATGGGGTCTGATCTCGGTCGGGGTCTGTGCAGTGCCTGGCGCGATGGGGTCTGATCTCGGTCGGGGTCTGTGCAGTGCCTGGCGCGATGGGGTCTGATCTCGGTCGGGGTCTGTGCAGTGTCCGGCGCGATGGGGTCTGATCTCGGTCGGGGTCTGTGCAGTGCCCGGCGCGATGGGGTGTTTGATTTTGGTCGGGGTCTGTGCAGTGCCTGGCGCGATGGGGTCTGATCTCGGTCGGGGTCTGTGCAGTGTCCGGCGCGATGGGGTCTGATCTCGGTCGGGGTCTGTGCAGTGTCCGGCGCGATGGGGTCTGATCTCGGTCGGGGTCTGTGCAGTGTCCGGCGCGATGGGCTTTGATCTCGGTCGGGGTCTGTGCAGTGTCCGGCGCGATGGGCTCTGATCTCGGTCGGGGTCTGTGCAGTGCCTGGCGCGATGGGGTCTGATCTCGGTCGGGGTCTGTGCAGTGTCCGGCGCGATGGGGTCTGATCTCGGTCGGGGTCTGTGCAGTGTCCGGCGCGATGGGGTCTGATCTCGGTCGGGGTCTGTGCAGTGTCCGGCTCGATGGGGTCTGATCTCGGTCGGGGTCTGTGCAGTGTCCGGCGCGATGGGGTCTGATCTCGGTCGGGGTCTGTGCAGTGCCTGGCGCGATGGGGTCTGATCTCGGTCGGGGTCTGTGCAGTGTCCGGCGCGATGGGCTCTGATCTCGGTCGGGGTCTGTGCAGTGCCCGGCGCGATGGGGTCTGATCTCGGTTGGGGTCTGTGCAGTGCCCGGCGCGATGGGGTCTGATCTCGGTCGGGGTCTGTGCAGTGTCCGGCGCGATGGGGTCTGATCTCGGCTGGGGTCTGTGCAGTGCCCGGCGCGATGGGGTCTGATCTCGGTCGGGGTCTGTGCAGTGTCCGGCGCGATGGGGTCTGATCTCGGTCGGGGTCTGTGCAGTGCCGGGCGCGATGGGGTCTGATCTCGGTCGGGGTCTGTGCAGTGTCCGGCGCGATGGGGTCTGATCTCGGTCGGGGTCTGTGCAGTGCCTGGCGCGATGGGGGCTCTGATCTCGGTCGGGGTCTGTGCAGTGTCCGGCGCGATGGGCTCTGATCTCGGCTGGGGTCTGTGCAGTGTCCGGCGCGATGGGGTCTGATCTCGGTCGGGGTGTGTGCAGTGTCCGGCGCGATGGGGTCTGATCTCGGTCGGGGTCTGTGCAGTGTCCGGCGCGATGGGGTCTGATCTCGGTCGGGGTCTGTGCAGTGTCCGGCGCGATGGGGTCTGATCTCGGCTGGGGTCTGTGCAGTGTCCGGCGCGATGGGCTTTGATCTCGGTCGGGGTCTGTGCAGTGTCCGGCGCGATGGGCTCTGATCTCGGTCGGGGTCTGTGCAGTGCCTGGCGCGATGGGGTCTGATCTCGGTCGGGGTCTGTGCAGTGTCCGGCGCGATGGGGTCTGATCTCGGTCGGGGTCTGTGCAGTGTCCGGCGGGATGGGGTCTGATCTCGGTCGGGGTCTGTGCAGTGTCCGGCTCGATGGGGTCTGATCTCGGTCGGGGTCTGTGCAGTGTCCGGCGCGATGGGGTCTGATCTCGGTCGGGGTCTGTGCAGTGCCTGGCGCGATGGGGTCTGATCTCGGTCGGGGTCTGTGCAGTGTCCGGCGCGATGGGCTCTGATCTCGGTCGGGGTCTGTGCAGTGCCCGGCGCGATGGGGTCTGATCTCGGTTGGGGTCTGTGCAGTGCCCGGCGCGATGGGGTCTGATCTCGGTCGGGGTCTGTGCAGTGTCCGGCGCGATGGGGTCTGATCTCGGCTGGGGTCTGTGCAGTGCCCGGCGCGATGGGGTCTGATCTCGGTCGGGGTCTGTGCAGTGTCCGGCGCGATGGGGTCTGATCTCGGTCGGGGTCTGTGCAGTGCCGGGCGCGATGGGGTCTGATCTCGGTCGGGGTCTGTGCAGTGTCCGGCGCGATGGGGTCTGATCTCGGTCGGGGTCTGTGCAGTGCCTGGCGCGATGGGGGCTCTGATCTCGGTCGGGGTCTGTGCAGTGTCCGGCGCGATGGGCTCTGATCTCGGCTGGGGTCTGTGCAGTGTCCGGCGCGATGGGGTCTGATCTCGGTCGGGGTGTGTGCAGTGTCCGGCGCGATGGGGTCTGATCTCGGTCGGGGTCTGTGCAGTGTCCGGCGCGATGGGGTCTGATCTCGGTCGGGGTCTGTGCAGTGTCCGGCGCGATGGGGTCTGATCTCGGCTGGGGTCTGTGCAGTGCCTGGCGCGATGGGGTCTGATCTCGGTCGGGGTCTGTGCAGTGTCCGGCGCGATGGGGTCTGATCTCGGTCGGGGTCTGTGCAGTGCCTGGCGCGATGGGGTCTGATCTCGGTCGGGGTCTGTGCAGTGCCTGGCGCGATGGGGTCTGATCTCGGTCGGGGTCTGTGCAGTGTCCGGCGCGATGGGGTCTGATCTCGGTCGGGGTCTGTGCAGTGCCCGGCGCGATGGGGTGTTTGATTTTGGTCGGGGTCTGTGCAGTGCCTGGCGCGATGGGGTCTGATCTCGGTCGGGGTCTGTGCAGTGTCCGGCGCGATGGGGTCTGATCTCGGTCGGGGTCTGTGCAGTGTCCGGCGCGATGGGCTTTGATCTCGGTCGGGGTCTGTGCAGTGTCCGGCGCGATGGGCTCTGATCTCGGTCGGGGTCTGTGCAGTGTCCGGCGCGATGGGGTCTGATCTCGGTCGGGGTCTGTGCAGTGTCCGGCGCGATGGGGTCTGATCTCAGCTGGGGTCTGTGCAGTGTCCGGCGCGATGGGGTCTGATCTCGGTCGGGGTCTGTGCAGTGCCTGGCGCGATGGGGTCTGATCTCGGTCGGGGTCTGTGCAGTGTCCGGCGCGATGGGGTCTGATCTCGGTCGGGGTCTGTGCAGTGCCTGGCGCGATGGGGGCTCTGATCTCGGTCGGGATCTGTGCAGTGTCCGGCGCGATGGGGTCTGATCTCGGTCGGGGTCTGTGCAGTGTCCGGCGCGATGGGGTCTGATCTCGGTCGGGGTCTGTGCAGTGCCTGGCGCGATGGGCTCTGATCTCGGTCGGGGTCTGTGTAGTGTCCGGCGCGATGGGGTCTGATCTCGGTCGGGGTCTGTGCAGTGTCCGGCGCGATGGGGTCTGATCTCGGTCGGGGTCTGTGCAGTGTCCGGCGCGATGGGGTCTGATCTCGGTCGGGGTCTGTGCAGTGTCCGGCGCGATGGGGTCTGATCTCGGCTGGGGTCTGTGCAGTGTCCGGCGCGATGGGGTCTGATCTCGGTCGGGGTCTGTGCAGTGTCCGGCGCGATGGGGTCTGATCTCGGTCGGGGTCTGTGCAGTGTCCGGCGCGATGGGGTCTGATCTCGGCTGGGGTCTGTGCAGTGTCCGGCGCGATGGGGTCTGATCTCGGTCGGGGTCTGTGCAGTGCCTGGCGCGATGGGGGCTCTGATCTCGGTCGGGGTCAGTGCAGTGTCCGGCGCGATGGGGTCTGATCTCGGTCGGGGTCTGTGCAGTGTCCGGCGCGATGGGCTCTGATCTCGGTCGGGGTCTGTGCAGTGTCTGGCGCGATGGGGTCTGATCTCGGTCGGGGTCTGTGCAGTGTCCGGCGTGATGGGGTCTGATCTCAGCTGGGGTCTGTGCAGTGTCCGGCGCGATGGGGTCTGATCTCGGTCGGGGTCTGTGCAGTGCCGGGCGCGATGGGGTCTGATCTCAGCTGGGGTCTGTGCAGTGTCCGGCGCGATGGGGTCTGATCTCGGTCGGGGTCTGTGCAGTGTCTGGCGCGATGGGGTCTGATCTCGGTCGGGGTCTGTGCAGTGTCCGGCGTGATGGGGTCTGATCTCGGTCGGGGTCTGTGCAGTGCCTGGCGTGATGGGGTCTGTTCTCGGTCGGGGTCTGTGCAGTGTCCGGCGCGATGGGGTCTGATCTCGGTCGGGGTCTGTGCAGTGTCGGGCGCGATGGGGTCTGATATCGGTCGGGGTCTGTGCAGTGCCGGGCGCGATGGGGTCTGATCTCGGTCGGGGTCTGTGCAGTGCCTGGCGCGATGGGGTCTGATCTCGGTCGGGGTCTGTGCAGTGCCCGGCTCGATGGGGTCTGATCTCGGTCGGGGTCTGTGCAGTGTCCGGCGCGATGGGGTCTGATCTCGGCTGGGGTCTGTGCAGTGCCCGGCTCGATGGGGTCTGATCTCGGTCGGGGTCTGTGCAGTGTCTGGCGCGATGGGGTCTGTTCTCGGTCGGGGTCTGTGCAGTGTCCGGCGCGATGGGGTCTGATCTCGGTCGGGGTCTGTGCAGTGTCCGGCGCGATGGGGTCTGATCTCGGTCGGGGTCTGTGCAGTGTCGGGCGCGATGGGGTCTGATCTCGGTCGGGGTCTGTGCAGCGCCCGGCGCGATGGGGTGTTTGATCTCGGTCGGGGTCTGTGCAGCGCCCGGCTCGATGGGGTCTGATCTTGGTCGGGGTCTGTGCAGTGTCTGGCGCGATGGGGTCTGATCTCGGTCGGGGTCTGTGCAGTGTCTGGCGCGATGGGGTCTGATCTCGGTTGGGATCTGTGCAGTGTCCGGCGCGATGGGGTCTGATCTCGGTTGGGGTCTGTGCTTTGCCTGGCGCGATGGGGTCTGATCTCGGTCGGGGTCTGTGCAGTGTCTGGCGCGATGGGGTCTGATCTCGGTCGGGGTCTGTGCTTTGCCTGGCGCGATGGGGTCTGATCTCGGTCGGGGTCTGTGCAGTGTCCGGCGCGATGGGCTCTGATCTCGGTCGGGGTCTGTGCAGTGTCCGGCGCGATGGGGTCTGATCTCGGTCGGGGTCTGTGCAGTGTCGGGCGCGATGGGGTCTGATCTCGGTCGGGGTCTGTGCAGCGCCCGGCGCGATGGGGTGTTTGATCTCGGTCGGGGTCTGTGCAGCGCCCGGCTCGATGGGGTCTGATCTTGGTCGGGGTCTGTGCAGTGTCTGGCGCGATGGGGTCTGATCTCGGTCGGGGTCTGTGCAGTGTCTGGCGCGATGGGGTCTGATCTCGGTTGGGATCTGTGCAGTGTCCGGCGCGATGGGGTCTGATCTCGGTTGGGGTCTGTGCTTTGCCTGGCGCGATGGGGTCTGATCTCGGTCGGGGTCTGTGCAGTGTCTGGCGCGATGGGGTCTGATCTCGGTCGGGGTCTGTGCTTTGCCTGGCGCGATGGGGTCTGATCTCGGTCGGGGTCTGTGCAGTGTCCGACGCGATGGGGTGTTTGATCTCGGTCGGGGTCTGTGCGGTGTCCGGCGCGATGGGATATTTGATCTAGGTCCCCTTGTGGCACATCCCTAACGTTCACGTGCAGCTCACAAGACGTCCCGGAGATTGTCTTTGCTCTGGGAGAGCGGTGGAGCTGTTATTAATGCTGGTGGCTCATCTGCCATCAGTAGGTTTCAGAGTAAACACCCATCTCCGCTCAGAGGTCTTGTCTCAGGCTCTGTGCAGACCCGGGCGTGCACGGCCGCACGTTGCGTGGCATGTGATGGCCAGACCTTTGCCTAGTGTATCAGGGGTATTGGGTAGGGGCCTGTGACCTGTGGAACTCCCTGATACTGTCCGTGAGTGTCAAATGCGGGCTGATTAAACCTGCAACTGTTAGATCCACTGCTGCGGGGCGGGAGAGCGGGTGAGCTGGGCCTGGTGGTCTGCACCTGGCCGACAGGGATCCTGTCGTGTTGCGGTGCGCTTGTTCCTCAGCGGCCGCACCCCAGAGGTAGCTGCATCTTAGGGATACGAGCTGAAGCCTTTAACTGTGGAGTTGTTTGGCCAGCGGAGACACTGTGAGCTCCCAGCACTTCACCTTTCACAGACTGGGATGTTTTGGGAGGGAAGTGGGGTCTAGTGGCTGGACTAGGAGGGGCGAGACCCCACTCCCCACCCAGAGCTGGGGAGAGAACCCAGGAGTCCTGGCCCCCAGCCCTCCCTGCTCTAACCACTAGCCCCCACTCCTGTCCCCGAGCTGGGGAGAGAACCCAGGAGTCCTGTGGCCTTTTGTTTCTTCTGCCTGATCCCTGGGAGGGGGGAACTGATGCCAGCTGCGGGTGAGGGACCCTGGTGGCCCCGGCTCTGCGTATCCCCCGAGTCACACTCCGCAGCCCCCCCCCACAGCACTCATGGGCTGCCGGCCGACTCGGATGCCTGGGTTCCATCCCCTGGGACGGCTGCTGTCCTATCCCCTTGCTCCGCCTGGTGGGCTGTAAACCTGGACAGCATGGTTAGTCTCAGGACTCCTGGGTTCAATCCCAGCTCGGGGAGGGGAGTGGGGTCTGGTGGTTAGAGCAGGGGGGGCTGGGAGCCAGGACTCCTGGGTTCTATCCCCAACTCTGGGAGGGGAGTGGGGTCTGGGGGTAATGGAACGGGGGGGGGGGGGGGGCTGGAAGCCACGACTCCTGGGTTCTATCCCCAGCTCTGGGAGGGGAGTGGGGTCTGGTGGTTAGAGCAGGGGGGGCTGGGAGCCAGGACTCCTGGGTTCTATCCCCAACTCTGGGAGGGGAGTGGGGTCTGGGGGTAATGGAACGGGGGGGGCTGGAAGCCAGGACTCCTGGGTTCTATCCCCAGCTCTGGGAGGGGAGTGGGGTCTGGGGGTACTGGAACGGGGGGGCTGGGAGCCAGGACTCCTGGGTTCTTCTATGGTCATTGCACAGGGCTCCGTTCCTCAGTTTCCCCTCCCCGGGTGCTCGGGAGAGGTGATTGGTTCTAATTTGGGGGTGTCTTCCCTCCCCCAGCCTGCAGAGTAGCTGAAGCGGGAGGTAGCCAATGTCGTCCAGCAAAGGGGCGGGGGCTGGATCTCGCCGGCGCCGGACGCGCTGCCGTAAGTGCAAAGCCTGCCAGCGGACGGAGTGCGGGGAGTGCCACTTCTGCAAGGATATGAAGAAGTTCGGGGGGCCGGGGCGCATGAAGCAGTCCTGCCTGCTGAGGCAATGCACGGCGGTGAGCCGGGGCGCCGCGGGGCGGGGGGGGGGGGGGGGGCGGGGAGGTGTCTGCCTCACGGGGCCGGGGGGGCCCTGGATCACCAGCCCCTGCACACCACCCCAGAGGTGGCTGCATCTCAGCCTGGCGGGAGGAGTCCACAGCCGCGTCTCAGCCCGGGGCGGGGGGTCCCTGATCTCTCTCGTGGGGCCGGCGGCTGAGCCCGGCGCCTCCCCTTGCCGCCCGCAGCCCGTCCTGCCGCACACGGCGGTGTGCCTGCTCTGCGGGGAGGCCGGGAAGGAGGACACGGTGGAGGGGGAGGAGGAGAAGTTCAACCTCTCGCTCATGGAGTGCTCCATCTGCAACGAGATCGTCCACCCCGCCTGCCTCAAGGTGAGCGCCGCGGCCGGGATGGGGTTAACCCGCCAGCTGGGAACGCCCGAAGGGGCCCAGCCCCCCCCCGCCAGCGGGAGGGGCTGGGAGCCAGGACTCCTGGGTTCTATCCCCGGCTCTGGGAGGGGAGTGGGGTCTGGTGGTTAGACCAGGGGGGGCTGGGAGCCAGGACTCCTGGGTTCTATCCCCGGGTCTGGGAGCGGAGTGGGGGCTGGTGGGTTAGAGCAGGGGGACTGGGAGCCAGGACTCCTGGGTTCTCTCCCCAGCTCTGGGAGGGGAGTGGGGTCTGGTGGATAGACCAGGGGGGGCTGGGAGCCAGGACTCCTGGGTTCTATCCCCGGGTCTGGGAGGGGAGTGGGGTCTGGTGGTTAGACCAGGGGGGGCTGGGAGCCAGGATTCCTGGGTTCTATCCCCGGGTCTGGGAGGGGAGTGGGCTCTGGTGGGTTAGAGCAGGGGGACTGGGAGCCAGGACTCCTGGGTTCTATCCTGAGCTCCAGGAGGGGAGTGGGGTCTAGGGGATAGAGCAGCGGGGGCTGGGTGCTAGAACTCCTGGGTTCTCTCCCCAGATCTGCCCCAGACTCCCTGTGGGACCCTGGACAAGGCACTGCCTGGCTCAGTGCCTCAGTTTCCCTGCCTTGGAAGTGGGGAGAAGGCTCTCTGCTGTTGACGTGGTGGGGGAGGGCGTCTGTAACCCCCCTGGGCGGTGGTGGGGCCGGGTCGGGGCCGGGATGGGGGGCTGACTGTCCGTCTGTCCATCCCCCCAGATGGGGAAGGCGGAAGCTGTGATTAACAATGAGATTCTCAACTGCTGGGAGTGTCCGAAATGCAAACGAGAAGGGAAATTCACCAAGGTACGTTCCCCCCCGGACCCCGGGGGTCTGGTTCCCTCATGGGGGGGGGAGGGGGTTTCCCTTCTTGAGGGGGGTCTGCACGCTGCTGTTGCTGTTTGACCACCAGGTGGCGCTGCTTCCACTGCAAAGGGCCATCTGCCCTGTGGGGGGGGGGGTGTCACTGGAGGTTGGAGGGGGTTAGGCTGGAGTATGGGGGGCTCCCCACCCTGCAGGGGGGCCCTGGCTGGGAGAATTGGGGGTGTGTGGGGACCGGGGGGGGGCAGGGTCAGGGCGGGTGTCTGGCTGGGGTAGAGGGGTGGGGGCAGGGCCCCTGGAAGGACACTCCTGGGGGAGGGGAGAAAGGGATCTGGGGGGTCACTGTAGTGTGTGTGGGGGGGCTGCCAACAAGGTGGGGCTGTTGTGGGGGGGGACAGGGGCAGGTGAGTGGGGGCGAGGGGCCCTGCCGGGGGAGGGGCACCCACCCGTTCTCGCCCCCCAGGACTCGGGCGGCGACGGGGCGGGGAAGCGCCGGGCGGACAACGGGGAGGACGGGGTGCGGTGGAAGCTGACGGACGAGCTGGCCCAGCACAAGAAGAAGCTGCTGCCGGCCCCGCCCCCCGCCGAAGAGCCCCCCGGCAGCGCCCACAAGCGCAAGAAGGAGAAGGAGCTGCCGGCCCCCGACATGGGGCCCAAGAAGAAGGTCAGAGATGCCCCCCCCCCCCCTCGGAGCCAGGGATAGAAACCAGGAGTCCTGGCTGTAGCCTCCCCCACCCCTCTAACCACTAGACCCCACTCCCTTCCCAGCACTGGGGATAGAACCCAGGAGTCCTGGCTCCCAGCCCTCCTTGCTCTAACCACTATCCCCCACTTCCCTGCTAGAGCTGGGAGAGAACCCAGGAGTCCTGGCTCCCAGCCCTCCTTGCTCTAACCACTAGACCCCACTCCCTTCCCAGCACTGGGGATAGAACCCAGGCGTCCTGGCTCCCAGCCCCCCCCCCCCCCGCTCTAACCACTAGCCCCCACTCTCCTCCCAGAGCCGGGAGAGAACCCAGGCGTCCGGCTCTGTTTAACGGTGTCTTTTTCTGACTGTCTCTTGCAGTTGAAAGGCGGGCGGGACAAACACTTGAAGAAGGTGAGTGGCCCTGATCTTCCAGAGACCCCAGATCCTGTTCGTGTCTCTCCTGCCCCCCCCAGCTCCCCCCCCCCCCCGGCCTGGGGCTGGGTGAGACTCCGCGCCCCCTAGAGGGAACGCCCCGGGTCCCATCCCCCGCCCTAGGCCCCGGGTTCCCTTTTCCTCACTGGGGCTCATGGGAGGGGACGGTGCGGTGGGTCCCCCCAAGGGGTGCGGTCCTGGGGGCCGGGACCCGCCCCACTGAGACCTGCCCCGCTCGGTGCCCCCCCCCCCCCCCCCGCAGGCCTCCGAGCAGCCCTCGGACGGGAACAAGCTGCAGCCGCTGCCGAGCTGGGGCCGCGTGGGGAGCGGCGACTTGGAGGTGAAAGGATCCATCTCCCACTCGACCATCCACCTGAGCCAGATCGGCCCCAGCGACCTGGAGGTGAGAGCCGAGCGGAGCCCCCCCCCCCGTCCCCTTCCCCACCCCCCTGAGCCAGCCAGTCCCCACCACTGGGGTCAGATGGGAGCCGGCGCCCCCTGGAGGGGAGAGGCCCCGTGTCCCCTTCCCCACCCCTCTAACTGGGGCCAGATGGGAGCCGGCGCCCCCTGGAGGGGAGAGGCCCCGTGTCCCCTTCCCCACCCCTCTAACTGGGGTCAGATGGGAGCCGGCGCCCCCTGGAGGGGAGAGGCCCCGTGTCCCCTTCCCCACCCCCCTAACTGGGGTCAGATGGGAGCCGGCGCCCCCTAGAGGGGAGAGGCCCCGTGTCCCCTTCCCCACCCCCCTAACTGGGGTCAGATGGGAGCCGGCGCCCCCTGGAGGGGAGAGGCCCCGTGTCCCCTTCCCCACCCCCCTAACTGGGGTCAGATGGGAGCCGGCGCCCCCTAGAGGCGAGAGGCCCATTTTCCACAGTCCCCCTTTCCCCCCCCCCAGAAAACCAAGGCACCTCAGGGACCCCTGGAGCCTTCGGCCCAGGCGGACAAGTCTCACCAGCGGGAGAAGCTGGAGCGCTTCAAGCAGATGTGCCAGATGTTGGAGCGGGTCAAGAACAGCAGCAGCTCCAGCTCCAGCTCCGACTCCGACTCGGACACGGACTCGCGGGGCTCGGGGGGCTCCAGCCGGGCCGCCTCGCCCGCCTCCCGGGCCCAGCGCCTGACCGCCCTGGGCTTCAGCGCCAGCGAGGAGGAGGAGGAGGAGGAGGAGGAAGAGGAGGAGGAGGAGGAGGAGGAAGGCCGCAACGGGGGCTCGGAGGCGGCCCGCAACGGCAAGCAGCCCAAGGGGCCGCGGGCGAACTGTCAGGAGAAGGAGAACCACCACCGGGCCGCCAGCAGGGGGAGCGAGCGAGCCAAGCAGCAGGCCGGGGGCCGCAAGGGGGGCCGGCCGGCCGGGCAGCCCGGCCTGCACATGGTGGCCCGGACTCAGTTCCTCCAGTGGCCCCTGGTGCCCTCGCCCCCCAAGCCCCTGCTGCAGCTGGAGCGGCACGTGGTGCGCCCCCCCCCCGACAGCCCCGAGCCGGACTCGCTGCCCCTGGACGGCGGCTCGGACCACGTCATGCAGCGCGACGTCTGGCTGGCCGTCTTCCGGCACCTCAGCTACCGCGAGCTCTGCGTCTGCATGCGCGTCTGCCGGACCTGGAGCCGATGGTGAGGGGCGCCGAGGAGCCGCCATCCCCCGGGGGCCCTGGCAGGGGGCGCCGTGGGGCTGGGAAGGGGGGGGGTCGAAGGACCGCACGGTGCCACCAGGGGGCGCCCCGGGGCTGGCAAGCCGTAGGGACCCCCCTGCAGCACTAGGGGGCGTTGGGCAACAGGCAGGTCCCACCTGCCCCCCAAGGGGGCGCTCTCCCCTGGCAGTCGGTCCAAGGGGGGGCTGTCAGGGACTCAACCCAAGGGCTGGGGGGAAGGAGAGCGTTGGTGGGGGCAGGGGGAGGGGTGTGGGTCCCTGGGCCCAGGGTGTAGAAGTCCCATGGGGCTGAGGGGCAGGGGTGGGCTGTGGGTCTCATGGGCAGGATGTGGGTGCTGGGGGGTCCCTGAGGGGCGGGGGAGCTGTGGGTCCCATGGGTGGCTGCAGAGGGTGCAATGCTCTCTGTGGCCACACGGGGGAGCTGCAGGGTCGAGCTGGGCTCCCCAGGAAGGAGGGCGGGGCCGGGTTACTCTACCGTATTGACTATTAGCATAGGGGCCAGAGAGCAGCGCCTTTACCGTATTGATTGTATTAGAGACGGTGCCGCCCGGTGCCCTCGCCGTATTGACTGTATAAGCCCGGCCCTGCTTCCGCCCTGTGTCAAACGCTTGCAGCTGAGTGGCGGCCAAGCCATGGAAAGTCCCGGTAACGGCGGCAAGCGGGAGAGCCGGGGGAGAGCCGCGTATTCAGACCCGTTGGCTGGAACAAGTATTATGGGATGCCGGCGGCTGCTGATTTTTATTTTTTGGCTAATCTGACATCTTGCTGCACCTCTATTACAGTCATTAACGCGGCAGGGGTGGGAGAGGGAGCCCCCGGGGGCCCCACAGCCAGGGCTCCTGGCTGACAGAATTGGGTGGGAGACGAATGTTGGGGGGGCGGCCCCATCGCAGATCGAGCAGGGCCTTATACACCAGCATGGTGGGGAGCAGCTGGTGTCTTTACCATATTGACTATTAGAAGAGGCTGTGGCTGGTGCTATTACCATATTGACTGTATTAGAAGAGGCCGTGGCTGGTATCTTTACCGTATTGACTGTATTAGAAGAGGCCGTGCCTGGTGCTTTGACCGTATTGACTGTATTAGAAGAGACCGGTGCTATTACCATATTGACTGTATTAGAAGAGACTGGCTGGTGCTATTACCGTATTGACTGTATTAGAAGAGGTAGTGGCTGGTGCTATTACCGTACTGACTGTATTACAAGAGGCAGTGGCTGGTGCTATTACCCTATTGACTGTATTAGAAGAGGCAGTGGCTCGTGCTATTACCATATTGACTGTATTAGAAGAGGCAGTGGCTCCTGCTATTACCGTATTGACTGTACAGTATTAGAAGAGACACAGTCAATATGGTAATAGCACCTGTCTCTTCTAATACTGTACAGTCAATACGGTAATAGCAGGAGCCACTGCCTCTTCTAATACAGTCAATATGGTAATAGCACCTATTAGAAGAGGCCCTGACTGGTGCTATTACCATATTAACTGTATTAGAAGAGGCCGTGGCTGGTGCTATTACCATATTGACTGTATTAAAAGAGGCCGTGGCTGGTGCTATTACCATATTGACTGTATTAGAAGAGGCTGTGGCTGGTGCTATTACCATATTGACTGTATTAGAAGAGACAAGTGCTATTACCATATTGACTGTATTAGAAGAGACTGGCTGGTGCTATTACCGTATTGACTGTATTACAAGAGGCAGCGGCTGGTGCTATTACCGTATTGACTGTATTAGAAGAGGTAGTGGCTGGTGATGGGTCCGTTATCGAATTAATACAGTTTTACCGTATTCAGAGGCGACGGTAGCGGTAGCTGGCGCTATTACCGTATTGACCGTATTAGTGCTCTGGTTGGAAGCGGTGTTAGGGATTGATTGTATGGGGGGGAGGATATGGTGGTACTGTTACCGTGCTGACTGTAGTAGTGGCGCTCTCTAATTCTCTCCACACACTCCCCCGCCTCCCCCAGGTGCTGTGATAAGCGCCTGTGGACCCGCATCGACCTGAGCCGCCGGAAATCAATCACCCCGTCTATGCTGAGCGGCATCATCCGCCGGCAGCCGGCCAGCCTGGACCTCAGCTGGACCAGCATCTCCAAGAAGCAGCTCATGTGGCTCATCAACAGGCTACAGGGTAGGGGGGGCTGCTGGGAGCCCGGACTCCTGGGTTCTTCTTCCAGCTTCGGGAGGGGAGTGGGGCCTGCTGGGTTAGGCACCTGGGAGCCCGGACTCCTGGGTTCTTTTCCCAGCTTCGGGAGGGGAGTGGGGCCTGCTGGGTTAGAGCCAAGGCACCTGGGAGCCCGGACTCCTGGGTTCTTCTTCCAGCTTCGGGAGGGGAGTGGGGCCTGCTGGGTTACCGCCAGGGGCACCTGGGAGCCCGGACTCCTGGGTTCTCTCCCTGACTTGGCGTCCCTCTGCTGCCCCCTGCAGGCCTGCGGGAGCTGATCCTGACCGGCTGCTCGTGGTGCTCGGTATCGGCGCTCAGCACCGCCAGCTTCCCCTCGCTGCGCCTGCTCGACCTGCGCTGGATCGAGGACGTGAAGGACTCGCACCTCCGGGAGCTGCTGCTGCCCCCGCCGGACAGCCGGCCAGGTGGGTGCTACAGGGCGCCGGGCCCCAGGGGGCTCCACCAGGGCGCCGGGCCCCAGGGCGGCCCCAGGGGGCGCTGTGCCGCGGGGCACCGACCTGTCCCTGCTCCCCCAGGTCAGACCGAGAGCCGGGGCCGGCTGCAGAGCGTCTCCGAGCTGCGCCTGTCGGGGCTGGACATCACCGACTCCTCCCTGCGCCTCCTCGTCCGCCACACGCCCCAGCTCAGCAAGCTGGACCTGAGCCACTGCAACCACGTGGGCGACCAGTCCGTCAACCTGCTGACCGCTGCTAACTCCCCCCTCCGCGACAGCCTGGCCGAGATCAACCTCTCCGGTGAGCCCCTCGCGCCCGACCCGCGGCCCCCGCCAGTCCAGCCCTGCCCCCCCCAGCTCTGCCGGTGCCCCTCACTCCCGACCCGCAGCCCCCACTTCCCCCGCAGCCCCGTGCCCCTCACTCCCGACCCACAGCCCCCGCTTCCCCCGCAGCGCCGTGCCCCTCACTCCCGACCCGCAGCCCCCGCTTCCCCCGCGGCGCCGTGCCCCTCACTCCCGACCCGCAGCCCCCACTTCCCCCGCAGCCCCGTGCCCCTCACTCCCGACCCGCAGCCCCCGCTTCCCCCGCAGCCCCGTGCCCCTCACTCCCGACCCGCGGCCCCCGCCAGTCCAGCCCTGCCCCCCCCAGCTCTGCCGGTGTCCCTCACTCCCGACCTGCAGCCCCCGCTTCCCCCGCAGCGCCGTGCCCCTCACTCCCGACCCGCAGCCCCCACTTCCCCCGCAGCCCCGTGTCCCTCACTCCCGACCCACAGCCCCCACTTCCCCCGCAGCCCCGTGCCCCTCACTCCCGACCCACAGCCCCCACTTCCCCCGCAGCCCCGTGCCCCTCACTCCCGACCCACAGCCCCCACTTCCCCCGCAGCCCCGTGCCCCTCACTCCCGACCCGCAGCCCCCGCTTCCCCCGCGGCGCCGTGCCCCTCACTCCCGACCCGCAGCCCCCGCTTCCCCCGCGGCGCCGTGCCCCTCACTCCCAACCCGCAGCCCCCGCTTCCCCCGCGGCGCTGCCGGTGCCCCTCCCTCCTGACCCGCAGCCCCCGCCAGTCCAGCCCTGCCCCCCCCAGCTCTGCCGGTGCCCCTCACTCCCGACCCGCAGCCCCCGCCAGTCCAGCCCTGGACTGTCTGACAGACACACACACTATTATGGATTTAATTGGATCCAGCGCCCCCTAGAGGGGACAGGCCCCACCCCCCTCAGCCAGCCAGTCCCCTGCGGGCGACTGGGAGCCGGCGCCCCCTAGTGGGGAGCGGTCCAGGTCTCATCCCCCCCCCCCTCTGCCCCGCAGGGTGTAACCGCCTGACGGACCAGTGTCTGCCTCTCCTCCGACGCTGCCCGCGCCTCTCCCGCCTCGACCTGCGCTCCTGCCGCCACGTCACCCCCGAGGGCTGCGCCCGGTTCTGCGAGGACTCGGGGGCCCCCCCGCCCGCCGGGCCGCCCTTCCGCTGCCCGGAGGAGAAACTGCTGCTCAAAGACAGCTAATAGCCGGGCGGGGCCGGGCGGCGCCAGAGACTTGAAGAGACCTTTGACTAAAGCCATGCACTGAATCACTGGGGGGGAGGGGACACCCGGGGGAGGGGAAACCCCCCCCCCCACCCGTCACTGATGTGGGAGGGGATCCCATTTGGGGGTGTCTGGGGGGCGCTGTTCAGTCCTCTCTCTGCTTGATAGGGGGCGGGGGGCTGATGGGAGTTGGTACGGCCCCCCCGGGGGGCAGTGGAAGCCAGGAAGCGGGGTGGGGGAGGGGCGTACTGGTACTGGTGGTCACGTCCCCCCCCCCCCTTTAAAAAAAATCTTCATTCTCCCCCCCAGCTCCTCGGCGTGCTGCCTTTGCAATCGGTCATGTCAGTTGCCGGGTGTGTGGCTACTGCATCTCCCCCCCCCCCCCCGCACCCCCTCTTCTGTGGGGGGCTCTAGCACTGATGGTTTATCCCCACCCCCACACACTCTCACACTCCCTGGGGGGCAGGGGGGAGCCCTACCCCCCCCAGCCCGATTTCCCCCCCCCCAGACCCGCCAGCTTTAAATAACCACTTGCGGGGGGCCACGTCTGGATGGGGGGGTGTCGTAATGCCCCTCCCCCTTCAGCCGGGGGGGGGGGGGGGCTAGGATCCTTCCCCCCGCCCCGAAACTTGAACCTCCTTTTTCGAAACGGTTACGCTTCCCCCTGGCTCCTCCCACTTGGGGGGAAGGGGGCGGGGCTTTGCTCGGCAGGGCAGCGGTTCTACCTGTGGATCGAGGCGGAGGTGGGGGCCCCCTGGTCCGTTTCCTCCGTGCCCCACGGAGAGGGGTGTCCGGCCAATCACCCCCCAATATGGGGTGCATGGGATCAGCTCCAATTTGGTTTGAGGGGTGCGGTGGGGCAGGCAGTGGGGTGACCCCCCCTCCCTCCCAGATTTTGGCAGCTGCGAGGGGGGGGGGCGGTGGCCTCCTCTCTCCGTGGGGCGGCTGTTGGGGGGCAGCCGTCCCCCTGTGCATCTTGGGGGGCTGGCGGGGGAGGGCAGGCGACCTTTCTTTTGATACTTGAAACCCCCCCGGCTAACGCGTTACTTGAATCGTAGCTGTAGGTTCTGCCGCCGGAGGCGAAAGAGACAAAGAAAAAGGTATTTCTCCCCCCTTCCCCCCGTTTTGTTTCTGTTCAGTGTTTAAAGGCCAAGGAAACGGGGGGGTCACCCCCCAGTCTCCACCCAGCGGGGCCTACCTGACTTTGCCCTCCCAGTGGGGGTGGGGGGGGCCGATCTGTCGGTGCTGGGGGGCAGAGTCGGTCTGGTGGCTGGGAGATTCCCCCAGTCTGACGGGGATGTCTGTGGGGCTCGACGGGGGACCCTCAGGATTGGGTCTGTTTTGGGGCATGCCCCCCCCAATCAGTTGGGACGCTGGCTGTAAAGGGTTAAGAGGAATCTGAGGGGGGGGGTGTTCCCGTATAGCCCCCCCACATCCGTGACGCCCCGTCCCTGTCCAGTCCCCCCCGTTCCTTTGAGCGTCACACTCCAAGTGGACCCAGGCGTCCGGGCCGCAGCTTGGACAACCCTTCCTCCCTCTCCAGGGGCGGGGAGTGGGGGGGGTCCCCGGTCCCAGCCTGGCTCTGCGCGCCCGTTTTTATGGAAAATCCCTCAGGGTTAAAACCCAGAAGTTTTGAAATCGGGGAGAGGAAAGGCTGCTGCTATGGGCGGGGGGGGGGGGGAGAGCCGGGGGGCGGTCAGACGGACAGAGCCGAGAGAGAGACAGACGGATGGGCCCGGCGACCCCCCGGCCGGGGCCCCCAGACCCGCGGCAGCCCCTCGGTGAGATCCCACGGGGAGCCCCCAGACAGGTGCCGTAGACAGACGGACGGACGGAGAGCGAGCCGGAACCTGCCCAGGGACACACGCCCATTCCCCGATCGCCCCCAGGTTCCTCCTAGGGTCCCCTGGATCCCCCCCCCATTTCCCCCCGGGAGCCGAACAGCCAGCTCCGGGCGGGGGCCGCCGAGTCTCTCCCCCCATCGCTGCGCCGGGAATTGCATCCGCCCTGTGAGCTGCAGCCACTAGATGGCGACATGGTTCTCACACGTTTCCCGGTACCCGCCTCCGCGCCCTGCCTCGGTTTCCCCTCTAGCCGGACTCCAAACCCCAGCCAAGGACCAAAGTTTTCCCTTCCCCCCACCCTCCCTGGGCTTCACAACTAACCAATCTCCAACCCCGCCCCCCCCCCCCCAATCTCCTTCGGGCCGGCCCCTCCGCGAGCCCCACCAGCCGCTCAGAGCAAGGGCCGACCGGAGGCAAACCGACTCCCCTCCCGAGGTCAGGGGTTCTGCGTTGTACTATACTGTTTGCGATAAAAAAAACCAACAAAAACAAAATCAAAAAAAGAAATTGTGGTTTTGGTCTTAAGCCTGTTTATATCCCTCCCCCCCTTTCCGTTTTCTTCCAAAAAAATGCAAAATAAAATTGTTGGGTTTTTTTATTATTTTATTTTCCCTTTTTTTTACGTTTTTTTTTTTTTTTTTAAATTTACGTTGCCAGCAAAAAATATTCATTTTTTATTTCGTTTTGGGTTTTTTTGTGTTCTGCTATTTGGGGTTAGCTCGGTTCGTGGGTGGGTGGGTGGGTGGGGGGGCACAGGAACCGCACAGGGACACCCTCGGGCTGGGCACTGGCCCCTACGCCCTCCGTGGAGAAAATCCAACTCGTTAGGAGAGCATATTTTGCCAGGCCCTTCGTAATTACAGTCTCTTTAATCTAACAGACATCCCCATTCAGCCAGCCCTCCCTGAAGAGACCCATCCGTTCCTGTGTCTGTCTGTCCGTCCGTCCCTCCCTGGATGTGCCCATCCAGCCTGGTGTATGTCCATCCATCTGTCCATCCTTTCATTAGGTACCCACCCATCCATCCAACCCTTTAGCTATGCACCCAGCCATCCCCAGAGATACCCAGCCTCCCCCCGGTCCCGAAGAGAGCCAGCCATTCCTGTCTGTCCATCCCTTCCTCCCTTGTGTATCCATCCAACCCTTTAGCTATGTACCCAGCCACCCCCAGAGATCCCCCTCTATCCACCTACCCCTGTATGCATCGATTCGGGCTGTTTCATTTTTTTTGAGCTAATTGCAATTAATTTGCGATTGTAAAAATTAGTCACGATTAATTGCCATTGGAATTGCGCTGTTAACAATAGAATAGCAATGGAACCTTTATTAAATATTTTTGGATCTTTTTTCTCCAGTTTCAAATAGATTGATTTCAATTACAACCCAGAATACAAAGTGTACAATGCTCAGTTTATATGATTTATGACAAATATTCGCGCTGGGAAAGTGATACAAGAAATAGTATTTTTCAGTTCACCTCCTCCAAGTATTGTGCAGTATCTTTATCATGAAAGTGTAACTTACAGATGTAGATTTTGTTTGTCACATAAGCACACTCAAAAACAAAGCAATGTAAACTTCAGCGGCTACAAGTCCACTCAGTCCTACTTCTTGGTCAGCCAATCGCTCAGGCAAACAAGTTTGTTTTCCTTTACAGGAGATAATGCTGCCCGCTGCTTATTCACGTCACCTGAAAGTGAGAACAGATGTTCACATGGCACTTATGTAGCCGGCATTGCAAGGTATCTGTGTGCCAAATCTGCTAAATATTCGTATGCCCCTTCATGCTTTGGCCACCATTCCAGAGGACGTGTTTCCATGCTGACGACGCTTGCTAAAAAACGAATGAGTTAATTAACTTTGTCACTGAACGCCTTGGGGGACAATTGTACATCCCGGATTCTGTTTTACCCACATTCTGCCAAGTATTTCATGATGTGGCAGTCTCCAAGGATGACTCATGTTCATTTTAAGGACACTCACGCAGATCTGACAAAACTCAACGAAAGTACCAACGCGAGATTTCTAGAAATAGCTACAGCACTCGACCCAAGGATTAAGACTCTGAAGTGCCTTCCAATGTCGGAGTGGGACGTGGCGTGGAAAATGCTTTCCGAACTCCTAAAAGAGTAAAACTCCGATGTGGAAACGCCAGAACTAAATCAACCTTCTGCTGGTGGCGTCTGACTCAGAGGAGGAAAAGGAACGTGCCTCTGTCCTCACGGCTTCGGGTTAGGATCAAGCAGAACCCATCATCAGCATGGCCATGTGTCCTCTGCAACGGTGGCTGAAGCATGAAGGGACATGCAAATCTTTAGCATATTTGGCCCATGTATAGCTAGCCACACCGGCTACAACAGTTCTGTGCAAACACCTGTTAATCATTTCAGGTGACATTGTGAACAAGAAGCGGGCAGCATTATTTCCTGCAAATAACCACCAACCTACTTTGTCGGCGCGATTGGCTGACCGAGAAGTAGGACTGAGTGGACTTGCAGCCTCTAAAGTGGTGGTGGTTTATTTTTGAACCCAGTTATTGTACATAATTCTACATTTGTAAATTCAAACTTTGTAAGAGATTGCAGTACAGGACTGGGATTAGGTGAACTGAAAAATACTTTTCTTTTTTTTTTTACAGTGCAAATATTTATATTAACAAATTTCAAAATGTAGAAAACAGCCAAAAATATTTAAATAAATGATATTCTATCATTGTTTAACAATGCAATTAAGCATAATTAATTATTTAATTGCTTGACCGCCCTAGTATCTATCCATCCGTATCCCCACACATATCTTATCTACCCATCCATAAATATACCCATCTAGTCAACCCTGTATATAGCTACCCCTCTGTCTATCCGCCATCCACCCCATATCTACCTGCCCCTCCATCTGGCTACCCCCATACACACTGCCCCAATTCCAGACCACTGTGAGGCCTTCTCGGTGACTTGGGGGTCGAGGGCAAGGCTGAACGGTCACCCCACAAGCTGTGAGCCCTGGGCAGAAATCACTGCGTGAAGAGCCTGTGAGCCCTGCGGACTTGCCCAGACCTTGGGTGCGAAATGCGTTTGGCCCCTGAGAAGAATTTACCCTTTTCGGGAAGGACTACAAAGCGGGCCCTGATTGGCCAAGGTGTTCGGGAAGCCTGGGGAAGTCCCTCAGATGGAACGTAGATTATCTCAATTCCCCCTAAATAGATGTGAGATGCCCATTTTATGGATGTGTAAATAGCCTGACCTGGTTTACATGGAAATTACATGGCCAGAGACCCACATGGAACCCAGGACTCCTGGCTCCCGGCCCCTGTCAAACCCAATAGACTCCTCACCCTCCCAGAGAGGGGGATGGAACCCAGGCATCCGGGCTCCCAGCCCAACACATTTAGAATGTGAGTTGCTAAGGAGGCTCAATGTTCATTATTAAACATCAGCTGGAGCCTGGGCCCCGGGCCTCTGCCTTCCCGGCACCTGAACCCATGGGCCGGCCCCATTGAAGAGTTGCGACGTCCCACGACCTCCAGTCGATCCGCTGAGCATCTGTCTGTGTTTTCATCATCGAGTCTGCATAGTTCTCCCTTCCTCCAGACATGTAAATACCCATAATACACCTCCTTATGTACCTTCCTAACGCTCAACTCGCCATCCATTGACGCCCAGACATACCCACCACCTTATGTACCCACCCAAAGCTCATCTATCCATCCACCCACCCGTACATACCCACCTCCTTATGTACCCACCCAACGCTCAACTATCCATCCACCCACCCGTATATACCCACCTCCTTATGTACCCACCCAACGCTCATCTATCCATCCACCCACCCATACATACCCACCTCCTTATGTACCCACCCAACGCTCATCTATCCATCCACCCACCCGTACATACCCACCTCCTTATGTACCCACCCAACGCTCATCTATCCATCCACCCACCCGTACATACCCACCTCCTTATGTACCCACCCAACGCTCATCTATCCATCCACCCCCCGTACATACCCACCTCCTTATGTACCCACCCAACGCTCAACTATCCATCCACCCACCCGTACATACCCACCTCCTTATGTACCCACCCAACGCTCATCTATCCATCCACCCCCCCGTACATACCCACCTCCTTATGTACACACCCAACGCTCATCTCTCCACCCACACCCCCGTACATACCCACCTCCTTATGTACCCACCCAACGCTCATCTATCCATCCACCCACCCGTACATACCCACCTCCTTATGTACCCACCCAACGCTCATCACTCCACCCACCCCCCCGTACATACCCACCTCCTTATGTACCCACCCAACGCTCATCTATCCATCCACCCCCCGGACATACCCACCTCCTTATGTACCCACCCAACGCTCATCTATCCATCCATCCACCCGTACATACCCACCTCCTTATGTACCCACCCAACGCTCAACCATCCATCCACCCGTACACACCACCTCCTTATGTACCCACCCAACGCTCAACTATCCATCCACCCACCCGTACATACCCACCTCCTTATGTACCCACCCAACGCTCATCTATCCATCCACCCACCCGTACATACCCACCTCCTTATGTACCCACCCAACGCTCATCTATCCATCCACCCCCCCGTACATACCCACCTCCTTATGTACCCACCCAACGCTCATCTGTCCATCCACCCACCCGTACATACCCACCTCCTTATGTACCCACCCAACGCTCATCTGTCCATCCATCCACCCCCCGTACATACCCACCTCCTTATGTACCCACCCAACGCTCAACTATCCATCCACCCCCCCGTACATACCCACCTCCTTATGTACCCACCCAACGCTCATCTATCCATCCATCCACCCCCCGTACATACCCACCTCCTTATGTACCCACCCAACACTCAACTATCCATCCACCCACCCGTACATACCCACCTCCTTATGTACCCACCCTACGCTCATCTATCCATCCACCCACCCGTACATACCCACCTCCTTATGTACCCACCCAGCGCTCAACTATCCATCCACCCCCCCGTACATACCCACCTCCTTATGTACCCACCCTACGCTCAATTATCCATCCACCCCCCGTACATACCCACCTCCTTATGTACCCACCCAACGCTCATCTATCCATCCACCCCCCCGTACATACCCACCTCCTTATGTACCCACCCAACGCTCATCTATCCATCCACCCCTCGTACATACCCACCTCCTTATGTACACACCCAACGCTCATCTATCCATCCACCCCCCGTACATACCCACCTCCATATGTACCCACCCAACGCTCATCTGTCCATCCATCCACCCCCCGTACATACCCACCTCCTTATGTACCCACCCAACGCTCAACTATCCATCCACCCCCCCGTACATACCCACCTCCTTATGTACCCACCCAACGCTCATCTATCCATCCACCCACCCGTACATACCCACCCAATGCTCATCTATCCATCCACCCACCCGTACATACCCACCTCCTTATGTACCCACCCAACGCTCATCTGTCCATCCATCCACCCCCCGTACATACCCACCTCCTTATGTACCCACCCAATGCTCATCTATCCATCCACCCCCCGTACATACCCACCTCCTTATGTACCCACCCAACGCTCATCTATCCATCCACCCCCCGGACATACCCACCTCCTTATGTACCCACCCAGCGCTCAACTATCCATCCACCCCCCGGACATACCCACCTCCTTATGTACCCACCCAACGCTCATCTATCCATCCACCCCCCCGTACATACCCACCTCCTTATGTACCCACCCAACGCTCATCTATCCATCCACCCACCCGTACATACCCACCTCCTTATGTACCCACCCAACGCTCATCTATCCATCCACCCCCCCGTACATACCCACCTCCTTATGTACCCACCCAACGCTCAACTATCCATCCATCCACCCGTACATACCCACCTCCTTATGTACCAACCCAACGCTCAACTATCCATCCACCCCCGTACATACCCACCTCCTTATGTACCCACCCAACGCTCATCTGTCCATCCATCCACCCCCGTACATACCCACCTCCTTATGTACCCACCCAACGCTCATCTATCCATCCACCCCCCGTACATACCCACCTCCTTATGTACCCACCCAACGCTCAACTATCCATCCATCCACCCCCCGTACATACCCACCTCCTTACGTACCCACCCAACGCTCAACTATCCATCCACCCACCCGTACATACCCACCTCCTTATGTACCCACCCAACGCTCATCTATCCATCCACCCCCCGTACATACCCACCTCCTTATGTACCCACCCAACGCTCAACCATCCATCCACCCGTACACACCCACCTCCTTATGTACCCACCCAACGCTGAACTATCCATCCATCCACCCCCCGTACATACCCACCTCCTTATGTACCCACCCAACGCTCATCTATCCATCCACCCACCCGTACATACCCACCTCCTTATGTACCCACCCAACGCTCATCTATCCATCCACCCCCCCGTACATACCCACCTCCTTATGTACCCACCCAACGCTCAACTATCCATCCACCCCCCGTACTTACCCACCTCCTTATGTACCCACCCAACGCTCAACTCTCCATCCACCCCCCGTACATACCCACCTCCTTATGTACCCACCCAACGCTTATCTATCCATCCACCCCCCGTACATACCCACCTCCTTATGTACCCACCCAACGCTCAACTATCCATCCACCCCCCCGTACATACCCACCTCCTTATGTACCCACCCTACGCTCAATTATCCATCCACCCCCCGTACATACCCACCTCCTTATGTACCCACCCAACGCTCATCTATCCATCCACCCCCCCGTACATACCCACCTCCTTATGTACCCACCCAACGCTCATCTATCCATCCACCCCTCGTACATACCCACCTCCTTATGTACACACCCAACGCTCATCTATCCATCCACCCCCCGTACATACCCACCTCCATATGTACCCACCCAACGCTCATCTGTCCATCCATCCACCCCCCGTACATACCCACCTCCTTATGTACCCACCCAACGCTCAACTATCCATCCACCCCCCCGTACATACCCACCTCCTTATGTACCCACCCAACGCTCATCTATCCATCCACCCACCCGTACATACCCACCCAATGCTCATCTATCCATCCACCCACCCGTACATACCCACCTCCTTATGTACCCACCCAACGCTCATCTGTCCATCCATCCACCCCCCGTACATACCCACCTCCTTATGTACCCACCCAATGCTCATCTATCCATCCACCCCCCGTACATACCCACCTCCTTATGTACCCACCCAACGCTCATCTATCCATCCACCCCCCGTACATACCCACCTCCTTATGTACCCACCCAGCGCTCAACTATCCATCCACCCCCCGGACATACCCACCTCCTTATGTACCCACCCAACGCTCATCTATCCATCCACCCCCCCGTACATACCCACCTCCTTATGTACCCACCCAACGCTCAACTATCCATCCACCCCCCCGTACATACCCACCTCCTTATGTACCCACCCAACGCTCATCTATCCATCCACCCCCCCGTACATACCCACCTCCTTATGTACCCACCCAACGCTCAACTATCCATCCATCCACCCGTACATACCCACCTCCTTATGTACCAACCCAACGCTCAACTATCCATCCACCCCCGTACATACCCACCTCCTTATGTACCCACCCAACGCTCATCTGTCCATCCATCCACCCCCGTACATACCCACCTCCTTATGTACCCACCCAACGCTCATCTATCCATCCACCCACCCGTACATACCCACCTCCTTATGTACCCACCCAACGCTCAACTATCCATCCATCCACCCCCCGTACATACCCACCTCCTTACGTACCCACCCAACGCTCAACTATCCATCCACCCACCCGTACATACCCACCTCCTTATGTAGCCACCCAACGCTCATCTATCCATCCACCCCCCGTACATACCCACCTCCTTATGTACCCACCCAACGCTCAAGCATCCATCCACCCGTACACACCCACCTCCTTATGTACCCACCCAACGCTGAACTATCCATCCATCCACCCCCCGTACATACCCACCTCCTTATGTACCCACCCAACGCTCATCTATCCATCCACCCACCCGTACATACCCACCTCCTTATGTACCCACCCAACGCTCATCTATCCATCCACCCCCCCGTACATACCCACCTCCTTATGTACCCACCCAACGCTCAACTATCCATCCACCCCCCGTACTTACCCACCTCCTTATGTACCCACCCAACGCTCAACTCTCCATCCACCCCCCGTAGATACCCACCTCCTTATGTACCCACCCAACGCTTATCTATCCATCCACCCCCCGTACATACCCACCTCCTTATGTACCCACCCAACGCTCATCTCTCCATCCACCCCCCCGTACATACCCACCTCCTTATGTACCCACCCAACGCTCAACTATCCATCCACCCCTCCGTACATACCCACCTCCTTATGTACCCACCCAACGCTCAACTATCCATCCACCCCCCGTACATACCCACCTCCTTATGTACCCACCCAACGCTCAACTATCCATCCACCCCCCGTACTTACCCACCTCCTTATGTACCCACCCAACGCTCAACTCTCCATCCACCCCCCGTACATACCCACCTCCTTATGTACCCACCCAACGCTTATCTATCCATCCACCCCCCGTACATACCCACCTCCTTATGTACCCACCCAACGCTCATCTCTCCATCCACCCCCCCGTACATACCCACCTCCTTATGTACCCACCCAACGCTCAACTATCCATCCACCCCTCCGTACATACCCACCTCCTTATGTACCCACCCAACGCTCAACTATCCATCCACCCCCCGTACATACCCACCTCCTTATGTACCCACCCAACGCTCATCTATCCATCCACCCACCCGTACATACCCACCTCCTTATGTACACACCCAACGCTCATCTATCCATCCACCCACCCGTACATACCCACCTCCTTATGTACCCACCCAACGCTCATCTGTCCATCCACCCACCCGTACATACCCACCTCCTTATGTACCCACCCAACGCTCATCTGTCCATCCATCCACCCCCCGTACATACCCACCTCCTTATGTACCCACCCAACGCTCAACTATCCATCCACCCACCCGTACATACCCACCTCCTTATGTACCCACCCAACGCTCATCTATCCATCCACCCACCCGTACATACCCACCTCCTTATGTACCCACCCAACGCTCATCTATCCATCCACCCACCCGTACATACCCACCTCCTTATGTACCCACCCAATGCTCATCTATCCATCCACCCACCCGTACATACCCACCTCCTTATGTACCCACCCAACGCTCATCTGTCCATCCATCCACCCCCCGTAGATACCCACCTCCTTATGTACCCACCCAACGCTCATCTATCCACCCACCCCCCGTACATACCCACCTCCTTATGTACCCACCCAACGCTCAACTATCCATCCACCCCCCGTACATACCCACCTCCTTATGTACACACCCAACGCTCAACTATCCATCCACCCCCCCGTACATACCCACCTCCTTATGTACCCACCCAACGCTCAACTCTCCATCCACCCCCCGTACATACCCACCTCCTTATGTACACACCCAACGCTCATCTCTCCATCCACCCCCCCGTACATACCCACCTCCTTATGTACCCACCCAACGCTCATCTATCCATCCACCCCCCGGACATACCCACCTCCTTATGTACCCACCCAACGCTCATCTATCCATCCATCCACCCGTACATACCCACCTCCTTATGTACCCACCCAACGCTCAACCATCCATCCACCCGTACACACCCACCTCCTTATGTACCCACCCAACGCTCAACTATCCATCCACCCACCCGTACATACCCACCTCCTTATGTACCCACCCAATGCTCATCTATCCATCCACCCACCCGTACATACCCACCTCCTTATGTACCCACCCAACGCTCATCTATCCATCCACCCACCCGTACATACCCACCTCCTTATGTACCCACCCAACGCTCATCTGTCCATCCACCCACCCGTACATACCCACCTCCTTATGTACCCACCCAACGCTCATCTGTCCATCCATCCACCCCCCGTACATACCCACCTCCTTATGTACCCACCCAACGCTCAACTATCCATCCACCCACCCGTACATACCCACCTCCTTATGTACCCACCCAACGCTCAATTATCCATCCACCCCCGTACATACCCACCTCCTTATGTACCCACCCAACGCTCATCTATCCATCCACCCACCCGTACATACCCACCTCCTTATGTACCCACCCAACGCTCAACTATCCATCCACCCCCCCGTACATACCCACCTCCTTATGTACCCACCCAACGCTCATCTATCCATCCACCCACCCGTACATACCCACCTCCTTATGTACCCACCCAACGCTCAACTATCCATCCATCCACCCGTACATACCCACCTCCTTATGTACCCACCCAACGCTCAACTATCCATCCATCCACCCCCCGTACATACCCACCTCCTTATGTACCCACCCAACGCTTAACTATCCATCCACCCACCCGTACATACCCACCTCCTTATGTACCCACCCAACGCTCATCTATCCATCCACCCACCCGTACATACCCACCTCCTTATGTACCCACCCAACGCTCATCTATCCATCCACCCACCCGTACATACCCACCTCCTTATGTACACACCCAACGCTCATCTGTCCATCCATCCACCCCCCGTACATACCCACCTCCTTATGTACCCACCCAACGCTCATCTCTCCATCCACCCCCCCGTACATACCCACCTCCTTATGTACCCACCCAACGCTCAACTATCCATCCACCCCCCCGTACATACCCACCTCCTTATGTACCCACCCAGCGCTCAACTATCCATCCACCCCCCGGACATACCCACCTCCTTATGTACCCACCCAACGCTCATCTATCCATCCATCCACCCGTACATACCCACCTCCTTATGTACCCACCCAACGCTCATCTATCCATCCACCCCCCGTACATACCCACCTCCTTATGTACCCACCCAGTGCTCAACTATCCATCCACCCCCCGGACATACCCACCTCCTTATGTACCCACCCAACGCTCATCTATCCATCCATCCACCCGTACATACCCACCTCCTTATGTACCCACCCAACGCTCAACTATCCATCCACCCCCGTACATACCCACCTCCTTATGTACCCACCCAACGCTCATCTGTCCATCCATCCACCCCCCGTACATACCCACCTCCTTATGTACCCACCCAACGCTCATCTGTCCATCCATCCACCCCCCGTACATACCCACCTCCTTATGTACCCACCCAACGCTCATCTATCCATCCACCCCCCGTACATACCCACCTCCTTATGTACCCACCCAACGCTCAACTATCCATCCATCCACCCCCGTACATACCCACCTCCTTATGTACCCACCCAACGCTCATCTATCCATCCACCCCCCGTACATACCCACCTCCTTATGTACCCACCCAACGCTCATCTATCCATCCACCCCCCGGACATACCCACCTCCTTATGTACCCACCCAACGCTCAACTATCTATCCATCCACCCCCCGTACATACCCACCTCCTTACGTACCCACCCAACGCTCATCTATCCATCCACCCCCCGTACATACCCACCTCCTTATGTACCCACCCAACGCTCAACTATCCATCCACCCACCCGTACATACCCACCTCCTTATGTACCCACCCAACGCTCATCTATCCATCCACCCCCCGTACATACCCACCTCCTTATGTACCCACCCAACGCTCAACCATCCATCCACCCGTACACACCCACCTCCATATGTACCCACCCAACGCTCAACTATCCATCCACCCACCCGTACATACCCACCTCCTTATGTACCCACCCAACGCTGAACTATCCATCCATCCACCCCCCGTACATACCCACCTCCATATGTACCCACCCAACGCTCATCTATCCATCCACCCACCCGTACATACCCACCTCCTTATGTACCCACCCAACGCTCATCTATCCATCCACCCCCCCGTACATACCCACCTCCATATGTACCCACCCAACGCTCATCTATCCATCCACCCACCCGTACATACCCACCTCCTTATGTACCCACCCAACGCTCAACTATCCATCAATCCACCCGTACATACCCACCTCCTTATGTACCCACCCAACGCTCAACCATCCATCCACCCGTACACACCCACCTCCTTATGTACCCACCCAACGCTGAACTATCCATCCACCCCCCGTACATACCCACCTCCTTATGTACCCACCCAACGCTCATCTATCCATCCACCCCCCGTACATACCCACCTCCTTATGTAACCACCCAACGCTCATCTATCCATCCACCCACCCGTACATACCCACCTCCTTATGTACCCACCCAACGCTCATCTATCCATCCACCCACCCGTACATACCCACCTCCTTATGTACCCACCCAACGCTCATCTATCCATCCACCCCCCGTACATACCCACCTCCATATGTACCCACCCAACGCTCATCTATCCATCCACCCACCCGTACATACCCACCTCCTTATGTACCCACCCAACGCTCATCTATCCATCCACCCCCCCGTACATACCCACCTCCTTATGTACACACCCAACGCTCATCTGTCCATCCACCCACCCGTACATACCCACCTCCTTATGTACCCACCCAACGCTCATCTATCCATCCACCCCCCCGTACATACCCACCTCCTTATGTACCCACCCAACGCTCAACTATCCATCCACCCCCCCGTACATACCCACCTCCTTATGTACACACCCAACGCTCATCTATCCACCCCCCCCCCTCTATTCATCCATTTACCCCACTCGGGGGCTTCCGGCGGGGGGTCGCGGGGTGGGAGCGGCGGCTCGGGACGCCCGTGGATTGAGGGCGCTGCTCTCTGGGTGCTCGGCGCAGGCCGGGGGTGTCCCCAGCGGAAGCCCCGCGTCACTCCTGCCCCTCCCCCCTTCCGCGGTGCTTCCCCTTTAAAAAAACTCCGCCCGGGACAGCGGAACCCGGCCGCGCCCCCCCCCCCCGGCCCGGCCCTTCCCGTCCCCCGCCGCGGCCGCCGGAGCCGCGCACTCGGGCATCAGCTGCGAGCGCCGCGGGTTCCAGCCCCGCTTCCCCGGCACCCCTGTACTGCCCCCTGGAACCGGGGACTCTCCAGATCCCGGGTCCCCCCCTGCCTCCTTCCCTCTGTTCCCCGTATTGGGGACCCCCCCCGGTACTGCCCCCTAGGACCGGGACACCCCCGTCTCCCCCAGCTCCTTCCTGCAGGGGATCCCCCTCCCCTCTCCCGGGACAGCCCCCCCCCCGCTCTTCCTTCCCCGCCCCCGCTTCCTGGTACAGCTCCCTCCCCTCCCCCCTCCCCCTAAACTTCTCCTCTGACCCCCATTGCTCTCCCCCTCCCCACAGATTCCCCCCTAGCCCCCTAGGGGCTCCCTGCGTGCCCCTCCCCTGGGGGATCCCTGCCCCTCGGGGTCTCTCCTGCCCCATCCCTCCACGGGTCCCCCCTTCTTTGACCCGGGCATCCTGCTCCCCACTTTCCCTTCCCTCCCTCCGGTTCCCCCACCTCTGCCCCTCATTGTCCCTGGGGAGTCGGTCAGCTCCCCGACCCTCTGCCTGCCCCCCAGTCCGTGTCCCTCCCCATCGCCCCTGGGTGCTGTGGGGGATCTGAGGTCACCCCCAGGTCCCGATGAAGGCCGGCGGGGGCGCTGAGGGCGAGGGGGAGCTGGGGGGCGAGGGGGAGCGGGAGCCCTTGAACCCGGAGGCGGCGGGGGACACGCTGGGGGTCTCGCCCACCTACCGGGAGTTCGTGCGGCACAGCTACCTGGAGCTGATGGGGGCCAACCAGCACTCGCTCCACGCTCTCAACTGGAGGCGCCTCTACCTCAGCCGGGCCAAGCTCAAGGCCTCCAGCCGCACCTCGGCCCTGCTCTCCGGCTTCGCCATGGTGAGCGAACCCAGGCGTCCGGGCGCCCGGCACCCCCTGCTCTAACCGCTAGACCCCGCTACGCTCCCCTCCCCGAGCCGGGGAGAGAACCCAGGAGTCCTGGCTCCCGCCACCCCCTGTTCTAACCCACCAGACCCCACTTCCCTTCCCAGAGCCAGGGAGAGAACCCAGGAGTCCTGGCTCCCGCCACCCCCTGTTCTAACCCGCCAGACCCCACTCCCCTTCCCAGAGCCAGGGAGAGAACCCAGGAGTCCTGGCTCCCGCCACCCCCTGTTCTAACCCGCCAGACCCCACTCCCCTTCCCAGAGCCAGGGAGAGAACCCAGGAGTCCTGGCTCCCAGCACCCCCCTGCCCTAACCCCTGAACCCCCCTCGCTGGAGATAGAACCCAGGTATCTGGGCACCCAGCCCCCACCCTGCTCTAATCACTGGGCCCCACTGCCCTCGCACTGCTGGGGAAGGAACCCAGGCGTCCTGGCTCCCAGCGCCTCCTGTCGGGAGCAGGACTCCGGACTAGCTGTGTTGGAGGGTCCATGGGCCTGTTAGCTGTCAGGGCACTTTGCTGTAGTCACTAGGGTCCAGGGTAGGGCCCAGCTCCCGGGGCTGAGGAAGAAATTCACTGAAGAGGGGGAGGGGGAGCCAGGACTCCTGGGTTCCATCCCTGGCATGGGAGCGAGGTTCGGCGGTCGGCAGGGGGGCTGGGAGCCAGGAGGACTGTCCCGAAGGCCCGGTAACCTCATTTCCTTCCCCCTCCCTTCCCAGAACTGTGGCCCGGACCCACGTGTTGATTGTGGTTAATGGGCCCCGGGGCGGATGTGACACTGTCCCAGACCTGGCAACAAGAGGAGAGAGATCTCCCCCCCCCCCGACCCCCCCAGCTCTGTCGGTGCCCCTCACTCTCGACCCGCAGCCCCCTGCCAGCCCTGGATCCCTTATCTTCCCCCTTCAAGGCCCTCCTGTCTCCCTGGGAAGATAGTTTTGTTTCCACCCAGCCCTGTGCCCAGGGGATGATCTCACTCCTGTGACTGCAGCCAGGGACTAGGAGGAGAGGGGTTGGGGGCGGGATCTGGGATCTACCCCAGCAGCCTGCTGGGAATGGGCCATGGGGCCTCTCCCCCTCTGGGGGGGGGGGAGCGGGTGGCGTCTGTTCATTAGATGGCGGAGGCCGGACCGCCGGTCCCCAGCGGTGCCTGGGAAACGCACAAGGTCCTGATCCCCCTCCAGTAGGGGGCAGCGCTGCCCACACAACCCCTCTCCCGGAGTCAGGGAGAGAACCCAGGAGTCCTGGCTGCCCAGCCTGGGTCCACTCTGGAGTTGTGACCCCTCTGGCGCTGTGAGGGTTAACTGCCCCCTCTGGAAGCTACCCCCTTCCCCTCTGGGGGGCTGGAAGGGCCCAGAGTGGTGGACCCTTCCCCCCCCTCCTTGCCCACTGCTCCCCCTCCCCCTTGGGTTTAATCCCTGGCAGTGTCTCCCTCTGTGACCCTGCCCCCTTCCCCCGGCCCTGCTTCGCCCAGGGCCCTTGGGCTGGGCCGGGCTCGGAGACCCGCTTTGTGGCCCCTGCCGCAGCCCGGGGCCGCCCCCCCCCCCCGCCACACCCTTTATTCTAGCGCCCTGCTGCCTCCGTTCCCACTGCCCGAGATGCCATTAAACGCAGTGACTCAGCTGCCGGCGCCTGGGAAATAGTTGCTGTTTGCTTAGCCCGCCCTGCACCCCGGGAAAGGAGCCCTGCTGGAATTGGGCTCCAGCTGTGCTGTGTTAAAGAGGTGGGGGAGGGGACCCCTAGGGGGCGGGGGCTCCGATCCGGGCCCAGGACGGGCTGGCTCAGGGGGGTGGGGAATGGGACCTGGGGGCCTCTCCCCTCCAGGGGGCGCCGATCCGGGCCCAGGGCGCAGGACGGACTGGCTCAGGGGGGTGGGGAATGGGACCTGGGGGCCTCTCCTCTGCAGGGGGCGCCGATCCGGGCCCAGGACGGGCTGGCTCAGGGGGGTGGGGACTGGGACCTGGGGGCCTCTCCCCTCCAGGGGGCGCCGATCCGGGCCTAGGGCCCAGGACGGGCTGGCTCAGGGGGGTGGGGACTGGGACCTGGGGGCCTCTCCCCTCCAGGGGGCGCCGATCCGGGCCCAGGGTGCAGGACGGGCTGGCTCAGGGGGGTGGGGAATGGGACCTGGGGGCCTCTCCCCTCCAGGGGGCGCCGATCCAGGCCCAGGGCGCAGGATGGGCTGGCTCAGGGGGGTGGGGAATGGGACCTGGGGGCCTCTCCCCTGCAGGGGGCGCCCATCCCGGCTCGAGGGGGGCGGGGCTGACGGTGTCTCCGGCGCCCCCTGCAGGTGGCGATGGTGGAGGTGCAGCTGGAGAAGTACGACTACCCCCGGGGGCTGCTGATCGCCTTCAGCGCCTGCACCACGGTCCTGGTGGCCGTCCACCTCTTCGCCCTCATGGTCAGCACCTGCATCCTGCCCAACATCGAGGCCGTCAGCAACATCCACAACCTCAACTCGGTCAACGAGTCGCCCCACGAGCGCATGCACCGCTACATCGAGCTGGCCTGGGGCTTCTCCACCGCCCTGGGCATCTTCCTCTTCCTCACCGAGGTGGTGCTGATCTGCTGGGTCAAGTTCATGCCCGTGGGCCGCGGGGGCTGGGACGCCGCCCTGGCCTCCACCGTCATCATGGTGCCGGTGGGGGTGGTGTTCGTGGCCTTCGCCCTGCACTTCTACCGCTCGCTGGTGAGCCACAAGACCGACAGGCACCGGCAGGAGCTGGAGGAGCTGAGCAAGATCAAGTGCCAACTGGACGGGGAGGCCAGCGCCGTGCAGACGGTGTGAGGCCGGAGCCGGCGCCCGGACCTGGCCGTCCCCCTTCCGTCCCCCCGGCTGCCCGTGTGAGCCGGACGGGCGAGGCGGCCTCTAGCTGGGGACTCCGTCTCCTCCTCCTGCCGCCGCTGCTTTCGGGCTGGGTTTCCCGGCCCTCGCCGCCCCGGCCGCCGGGGAAGTGGGGCTGGTGTCCCCGGCCTGCCCGGGAGATGCCAGCTGGGGGAACCGCTCCCTGTCCCCAAGCTGGGGGCGGCTGGGGGGGGGCACACATGCAGATCTGGGGCTCCCCCGCCACTCGGGTACAGCGGGCCCGGAGCTGGGGTAGATGCCGGGGTTCTTCGCCGCCACGTTGCCTCAGCGCTGCCCCCAAGCGGAGGATCTCCACGCGGATGGCCTCTCCGGCCTTTGGCGGCTGTGGGATTGGGGCGCCGGGCGGAGAGCCAGCCAACTCCTGTCACATCAACCCTTAGCCGTGTCCTGGAGGGGAAAGGCCCCGTGTCCCCCTGACGAACTAGCTGGTAGAGCGACCTTTGCTCTCTAGCTACGGTCAGTGCTCCCGCTGCAGAGAACAAAACAGAGCTGGCATTAATGTAGGCCCTCCGATAATATGGTCCATACCCTGTCCCTAAAGGAGCCAGCAGAGGGCAACACCCATCGCTGAACCAAAACAAAAGCCAGCTCTGTAGGACCTATAATATGTCTTAGGCTTGGCTTCGGTCAACAGGTACTTAAGCAGAGCAAAACAGACTATATTTTTGTAGGACCTACGATAGGTGGTGGTGTCTGCGGATGAGAGGGGGGCCCATCTTGCTTTGCCGAATCAGTGTTTTTGGTAGGACCTGTAATAATGTGTTGTCAGGTCCAGCCGGCTGCTTAACTAAGCTGCTTAATTGGAAGAGCCAGACAGTGTTTTGGGGTTGGTTTTCTTTGGGTAGGGCCTATAATATATTGTCACCGATTCAGCCACTGTGTGGGCAGGTAGTTTAATGGAAACAAACTGCCAGTGCTTTGCGTAGGGCCTATACTATTGTGTTCTCCGCCCGGCGGGGCGGCGAGCAGGAACGTGTGTTTTAGCTGCAAGGACAGAACGGTGCAAGATCCTAAGAAACCCATGACGTAGGCAGAGCAATTCACAGCCGTGCCGCAGTGCCTTCAGAATCACCAGCAGCCAGGTGTTGGGCGGGGAGTGGGGTCTAGTGGTCAGAGCAGGAGCTTGTTCCCTCTGATCCTGCGCCGGGGAGCGTGGCTGGCTCCAGCCCCCTGGGCTCTGCTGCTGGATTTCCTGGTATTTTTGTGCCTGTTGTTTTTTTTCCAGTTTGTAAATAAAGAATTGTCTTTGGCAAAGGGCCTGGCTGGGAACAGTTATTTGCAGGGGCAGCCCCGGGGGGGTTGTAGACACAGGTGGGTCTCTGACGGCAAAGTGGTCTCTACCTGCATGGCCCCGACTCCCTCCACCTGAGGGCTGGGAGCCAGGATGCCTGGGTTCTCTCGTTGGCTCTGGGATGGGGGTGAGGTCTGGTGGGTTAGAACAGGGGAGCTGGGAGCCAGGACTCCTGGGTTCTCTCCTTGGCTCTGGGTTGAGGGTGAGGTCTGGTGGGTTAGAACAGGGGAGCTGGGAGCCAGGACTCCTGGGTTCTCTCCTTGGCTCTGGGAGGGGAGTGGGGGCTAGTGGTTAGAGCAGGGAGGGGCTTGGGAGCCCGGACTCCTGGGTTCTCTCCTTGGCTCTGGGACAGGGTATAGGTTATTGGGTTAGAAAAGGGAGAATCTGCATCTCCCCCACCCTACGGCAGGCTGAGCCCTCAGCTGGGCCAAGCTCTGTTGATGCCCCCTGTCCCGGATCCAGAATAAACATTTCTGCTGCCTGGAAATAGACCTTGCTGGCCAGGGGCCAGAGCGCGAGGGGAGCCTGGGAATAGAGCCCGCGGGGCCATGCTGCCTCTGCTCCGGGCTGCGGTGGAGTCTGGGATGGGAGGGCCCGAGGCGGAGCGGATGTTGCCGTCCCAGCAGGGGTCACTGTGAGGAGCGGGGCAGGCATGCTGACGGGGAGGGGGGGGAGCCCCTAGCTCTCCCTGCGAAGGGTTGACGGGGAGACTCAGGGAGGGGCAGGTTGAGGGCGTGTGCCTGGTTTTAGGGACGCCATGAACCGAAACCCTCGGGGTTGAACTCAGGTCTGGACTAGTCCGGGGTGGAGAAAAGGAGTGAAGAGTCGTTCAGTATGAAACTTTAGCTGGGGACTGGGACTGGGCCCCTTTTCCTGGTAGGGGGCCCCAGCTCCCATCTGACC
Organism: Sternotherus odoratus; assembly: GCA_032164245.1. NCBI lineage: Eukaryota > Metazoa > Chordata > Testudines > Kinosternidae > Sternotherus > Sternotherus odoratus. The sequence goes on along the minus strand of JAVMKO010000006.1, from coordinate 106,309,674 downwards.
CCAGGGCTGGCTCCAGGGGGGTGAGGAATGGGCATGGTGATCTTTCCCCTCTAGGGGTGACCAGCTCCCATCCTACCCTTTGGCTGGGAGCCAGCTGACTCGGGGACAGAGATAACCCCAAAGAACAGAAAAGTTTGTAGGTAGGGAATTAGTTTTAAGCTAGGTCTGAAATATCTGGGTAACTGCTGCCCTCTGGTGGGGAAATGAGTCACTTACACCAGCTGATGGGCGAGGTGACCTGCAACAAGGAAAATCAAATGCAGGGTTGCTATTAGTGATCTCATTAGTGATCTCCTTGTGGCAATGCCACAGCAGGTCTGTGCATTGAGGTTAGTAGATTCAACACCTGTGAAAACTACATATGGAAATATATTGAACCATTTGTAATTAAATGCTTCCTCTTCTAAATGTGAATGGGTGCAACTTATTTAAAAAATAGGGAGACTCTGTGGTAATTAATTCTTGTTTTGAAAGTGCTTCTGGCTATCAAAAGATAAGTCAGAGGATACGAAATTTGCCCCAAAGGGCACAAGATAGGTCTTGGGAGGTTGTAATTGAACCTACAGAAGGGCATTAGCAGATTCAACACTCACCCTTCTCCTCTGTTAAATCCATGACAAAAATCAGCCTTGATGAATTAGCATTTTATTTGGCTTCTCATAAGATTTTGAATGGTTTTGTTTATTACTAAGGTTTACTGGCATTGTCCACAATGAAGAAAGTGCTGAAGGTGAGTCACTGGCTTTTCATTGCCTTCCTTATGGGGAGAATGTCAGGTGATTGATTAGCTGTGTGGATTCCACACAAGTTAGTGAAGTAGTGGTTGAATTTCTGCTCTCCGATGTTGTTTAACTTAATTAATTACATTATTTTCCTACCCTGTGACGAAAGTGCTGGCCGCGGACTAGACACTAGTTCTTCCTCTCATTTCTATGTGGCTCCAGCAGTAGTTGGCTTTAGCACAACCCAAACATAATTATATTATGTTAATTCAGGAGCAAATTCCTCTCCTACTCGTGACCCTTTAACGGGAGGAAGTTATTTATTTTAATGTCTCGTAATTTGTTGCACCCTGTGGCAAAAGTGCGGTAGCCAAATCAATCCCCTAGGATTCCACCAGCCACTGGAACTAGCTGGGATTTCGCCAATGCAGATTCGATCCTTTGATATCCAATTACTTCCTTTTAAATAATATTATATAATCCATTGACTCAATTGCCTCCCTCCGATTCTCCTCTAGCATTTTAATTTGTTATTTTAGTATATTTAAATTTTTTATTTGATAGTGAAAGTGCAAGGTTGAATAATCCCTCATTCCTTTCCTAGACACAAACTATGATGTCACCAAAGTAGATTCAGTCTTGCCTCGCCCATTCTTCCTCCTATAAAAGTATTATGAGCCGATGGGCGGTGGGACAGGCCTCCTGTGTTAGCTTTTCTATGTTCACATAGTTAGACTTATTTAAATGGAATCCAGGGCCATGGCGAAAGTGCTGGAGGCAGATAACAGCCTCCTCCCTTAGCTGTGATTCCGCCAGAAGAGATTCGTTCTCTGAACATACAATTCCCCCCCTCTTTAAAAATAATATGACGCAGCGGGGGGGGGGGGGATTGTATTAATTAATTATTTAAAACTATTTAAATTTATTCTATCCCATGACGAAAGTTCTGAGGTCTTCTATTCCCCCTAGGAACTAGCTGCGATTTCACCAGTGCTGATTCAACCCCTCTATCTCCAATTATCCCCTTCAAAGAAATAGGGCGGCGCATCAGGACGACTCGCGCTCTTCCTTTTGCCTCTCCGCTACGTTGCAATTCATTCCGTAAATATATTTATATTTATGGCATTCTGTGGCGAAAATGCGCCTCTCCCCTTCACTTCCGTGGGGCCAACTTCCGTTTCCCTTCCGCCGATTCGTCACTGTTCCCGAGCTTGGTGTGAGAGAGAGAAAAAAATCCCGCCCCTGGCGAACAAGCGAGAGGGAGGAAGACGGCGGCCTTACAAAGGGGCTCCATCCCCAGCGGAGGCGAGTACTTCTTATTTCCCGCGTCGAAAGTGCGGACGCGAACACACAGCGCCGGACACTGGGTTGGGGTGGGGAGCCGGCGGGAACTCTCGCGCGAGCTGGCGGGACGTCGGCCGTTGGCCCCGCCCCCTCTCCCTGTATGCGGCGGCGGCAGTAGCGGGCCCCCCCTGTTCGCCGAGCGAGAAGGCCGCGCGCGCGGGGGGGGAGGGGCCGGGAGCAGCGAGGTGAGAGCGGCGGGGGAGGGGCGGGGGCGCGCGCGGGGGGGGGGGGGGTCTCCGCGCGGCCGAGGGGGCGGGGCCGGGCGGCGGGTGAGGAGCGGCGCGCGAGGGGACGGTTACAGCCGGGGGGGGGGGCTGGGTCCCGGGAGGGAGGAGTCTGGGCTTTGTGGGGGGAGGGGTCCCCTGAGGGGGGGGGGTTGGGAGCCCTGAGGGGAGCGGGGAGCGGAGGTCTCTGGGGGGGGGACCCCTGGTTGTGGGGAGAGGGGGCTTGGAGAAGGGGTACAGTAGGGTACACTAGGAGAGCAGGGAGTGGAGGTCTCTGGGGACCCCTGGTTGTGGGGGGAGGGGGCTTGGAGAAGGGGTACAGTAGGAGGGGTACAGTAGGGTACACTAGGAGAGCGGGGAGCGGAGGTCTCTGGGGACCCCTGGTTGTGGGGGGAGGGGGCTTGGAGAAGGGGTACAGTAGGAGGGGTACAGTAGGGTACACTAGGAGAGCAGGGAGTGGAGGTCTCTGGGGACCCCTGGTTGTGGGGGGAGGGGGCTTGGAGAAGGGGTACAGTAGGGTACACTAGGAGAGCAGGGAGTGGAGGTCTCTGGGGACCCCTGGTTGTGGGGGGAGGGGGCTTGGAGAAGGGGTACAGTAGGGTACACTAGGAGAGCAGGGAGCGGAGGTCTCTGGGGACCCCTGGTTGTGGGGGGAGGGGGCTTGGAGAAGGGGTACAGTAGGGTACACTAGGAGAGCAGGGAGTGGAGGTCTCTGGGGACCCCTGGTTGTGGGGGGAGGGGGCTTGGAGAAGGGGTACACTAGGAGAGCGGGGAGCGGAGGTCTCTGGGGACCCCTGGTTGTGGGGGGAGGGAGCTTGGAGAAGGGGTACAGTAGGGTACACTAGGAGAGCAGGGAGCGGAGGTCTCTGGGGACCCCTGGTTGTGGGGGGAGGGGGCTTGGAGAAGGGGTACAGTAGGGTACACTAGGATAGTGGGGAGCGGAGGTCTCGGGGGGACCCCTGGTTGGATGGGGGGAGGGGGCTCAGAGAAGGGGTACAGTAGGGTACACTAGGATAGTGGGGAGCGGAGGTCTCTCTGGGGGGACCCCTGGTTGGATGGGGGGAGGGGGGTTGGAGAAGGGGTACAGTAGGAGGGGTACAGTAGGGTACACTAGGAGAGCGGGGAGTGGAGGTCTCTGGGGACCCCTGGTTGTGGGGGGAGGGGGCTTGGAGAAGGGGTACAGTAGGGTACACTAGGAGAGCGGGGAGTGGAGGTCTCTGGGGACCCCTGGTTGGGGGGGGAGGGGGCTTGGAGAAGGTACAGAAGGGTGCACTAGGAGAGCGGGGAGCGGAGGTCTCTGGGGGGACCCCTGTTTGGATGGGGGGAGGGGGCTCAGAGAAGAGGTACAGTAGGAGGGGTAGAGTAGGGTACACTAGGAGAGCGGGGAGCGGAGGTCTCTGGGGACCCCTGGTTGGGGGGTGGAGGGGGCTTGGAGAAGGGGTAGAGTAGGGTACACTAGGAGAGCGGGGAGCGGAGGTCTCTGGGGACCCCTGGTTGGGGGGGGAGGGAGCTTGGAGAAGGGGTACACTAGGAGAGCAGGGAGTGGAGGTCTCTGGGGACCCCTGGTTGGGGGGGAGGGAGCTTGGAGAAGGGGTACAGTAGGGTACACTAGGAGAGCAGGGAGTGGAGGTCTCTGGGGACCCCTGGTTGTGGGGGGAGGGGGCTTGGAGAAGGGGTACAGTAGGGTGCACTAGGAGAGCGGGGAGCGGAGGTCTCTGGGGGGACCCCTGTTTGGATGGGGGGAGGGGGCTCAGAGAAGAGGTACAGTAGGAGGGGTAGAGTAGGGTACACTAGGAGAGCGGGGAGTGGAGGTCTCTGGGGACCCCTGGTTGGGGGGTGGAGGGGGCTTGGAGAAGGGGTAGAGTAGGGTACACTAGGAGAGCGGGGAGCGGAGGTCTCTGGGGACCCCTGGTTGGGGGGGGAGGGAGCTTGGAGAAGGGGTACACTAGGAGAGCAGGGAGTGGAGGTCTCTGGGGACCCCTGGTTGGGGGGGAGGGAGCTTGGAGAAGGGGTACAGTAGGGTACACTAGGAGAGCAGGGAGTGGAGGTCTCTGGGGACCCCTGGTTGTGGGGGGAGGGGGCTTGGAGAAGGGGTACAGTAGGGTGCACTAGGAGAGCGGGGAGCGGAGGTCTCTGGGGACCCCTGGTTGTGGGGGGAGGGGGCTTGGAGAAGGGGTACAGTAGGGTACACTAGGAGAGCAGGGAGTGGAGGTCTCTGGGGACCCCTGGTTGGGGGGTGGAGGGGGCTTGGAGAAGGGGTACAGTAGGGTACACTAGGAGAGCAGGGAGTGGAGGTCTCTGGGGACCCCTGGTTGGGGGGTGGAGGGGGCTTGGAGAAGGGGTAGACTAGGGTACACTAGGAGAGCGGGGAGCGGAGGTCTCTGGGGACCCCTGGTTGGGGGGGAGGGAGCTTGGAGAAAGGGTACACTAGGAGAGCGGGGAGCGGAGGTCTCTGGGGACCCCTGGTTGGGGGGGAGGGAGCTTGGAGAAGGGGTACATTAGGAGAGCGGGGAGCGGAGGTCTTGGGGGACTGGGAGTCCTCTGAAGCGTGAGGGCTCTGGGGTGGAATTTGGGGGGGTTGTGGGAAGGGCTGAGGGAGGGAGGGGGAAGCTGAGGAGAGGTCTTGGGAGGTTTTGAGGGGAGGGGCTCAAAAGGGAGGAGGGAGCTGAGGTTTTGAAGGGGGGGGGAGCTGGAAGGCCCATGGGGAGGAAGCTGATGTGCATGGCGGGGTGGGGAAGATGGAGGACTTGGGGGCGTTGAGGTAGCTTTGGGGAGTGTGGCAGGGACGAGCGCAAGCTGGGATAGGGAATGTGGGGGAGATGAAGTGATGGGGGGGACCCCTGGGAGGGGTCCTGAGTGGTAGAGATCTTGGGTGGCGGGAGCTAAGGAGGGAACTGGAAGGGGCTGGGGAGCTGAGGCCCCTGATTGGGGTGAGGAGATCAGAGGGGGGATGAATCTGGGGGAAGCCCCTGGGAAGGGGGAGCTCAGAAGAGTTGGGTGGAGGGGTCCTGGGGGCTCGGGGATACAAGGGGGCAGATCTGAGGGAAGGGCTGCTGCAGATGCGGGGGACACAGTGAAGTGGGAAAAGCCTGTGGGGTGCGGGTGCCCGAGGTGGGGACGGGTCTGTGCCAGTGGGAGGGAAGTGCCAAGCGCTCAGGGTGATGCCTGGGCCTGGGTTCAAGGGTATGGGCAGTGCTGTGAGGAGGGGGCTCGGGGGGGGGGGGGGAGTTATACTGGTTACATCTCTGGAGCTCGCGGGGGACACCAAGGTAAAGGCAGAGGAGTGAACTCTGTCCCCTTCATTTCTTGGCTTGATGGAAGTGGGTTCTGCCCTGGTTCTGGGAGGGGAGTGGGGTCTGGTCGCTCCGAGCAGGGGGGCTCGGCGTCTGGACTCCGGGAGTGGGGCTGCTCTGTGATGATGGAAGGGGATGGGGGCCGAGTCTCGGGACTCCTGGATTCTGGTTTGGCTCTGCCGCTTGTCTGCTGCGTGGCTCCGACTCTGCACTCTGGAGTGCGCGCTCATCCCAGAGGCCTGTTCTCGGGTTTCACGCTGCAGCCCATCACTGTGGTATCTGGGCACCTCTGAACAGCTCCGGTGTTCTCTGCTTTCTTCTTTATAAACCTGCCCTTCTCAGCGTCTGGCCTGAGAGGATCAGCTCAGCTCTCAGATGGCCGATCGTGAAATGACTTCTAACCTGGGTTTCAGTTTTGCCGTTTGAATCTCTTGATTTTTTAATTTTATTTTTGCTGGTAGACAAGTAGGTTGGAAACTCCAATATCCTACAGGAGCTTGGAATTGAACCCAGGAGTCCTGCTTCCCTGCCCTCCCTGTCTAACCCCCTAGATCTCACTCCCCTTCCAGATCTGGGGACAGGACCCAGGAGTCCAGACGCCAGTACAGTTGCCCTCTCACGTGGTAGGGCCCCACTGTTTGTATGTTCTGGATGCATCCTCTGTAACACACGACATAAGCCCCCCTCCCTTCACTCTTTATTCCTTCGAGGCTTAACCCCCATTTCTTTTGCTTCCCTCCCAGTTCTTTGAGGTCCCGCTCTGCGTTATGGACTAAACATCTGCCCCGCTGCATTGGGAAGAAGCCGGCCCCATTTACAGACACACCTCTTCTTTCATTGCTATCGAGCACAAAACAAATCATCCATACCAGGTACGATTTCATGGCTATCTCCTACCGATCTGGATTTGATTTTCTGGGCTGGGTGGAGGTGCACTGGTGGGGTCAGGGGAATTCTAGTGCTCCCGGCTTGAGGAATCAGTGTGGGTGGGTGGTACTGACCCCTGCTTGTGGTATTGGAGCCCGGTGGATGTGTAACTCTGTGTCCTGCTGAAGGGAGTTGAGTGTGTGTGTGTGTGTGTGTGTGGTGTTGCCCCATATTGGCAGGAATCAGGGTTCTGGACCCGTGCTGTCCCTTCCAGTGCCCGGGGTGTGCCTGCTCTGGGGGTGCACAGACACCTTCCTTCCCGAGGGGCAGAAGTGGGTCTTGCCCTGTGTGATCATGCCTGGTGTGTCCTCTGTAGGATGGTACTCAAATAAGACACTGTTTGCGAAGGTATCTTGCAGTGCTGGACTGGGTTTGCACATTTGCATTCATGTAGCGGTGCCCCATGGGATAGGGGTGGAGGCATCTGTGCAGTTCCCAGCACAAGGGGGGGAGGGGGACGCCGCTCTTGATCAAGGTGGGGGTCTTTGAAGCGCCCAGCACAACAATAGTCTCCCATCTCTGTTCCGGCCTTTTCTGTTTAGGCGGTGAGCTGTTGGGGGAAGGGACTGTCTCTCCCTGTATGGCGCCTGGTACAATGGGAGTCCATGATCTTCACTGGGGGGCGGGCTCTGTGCAGCACCCAGCCCCGTGGCAGAGACCCTCCAGTCCTGCATGGGGCTCTCCACATGCCATCTCAATATCAATGAGACAGTTTCTGTTAGTGAAGCTCTGATCTGCTACACTGGGTTGCATCGCTTGATTTCCTGCTGGTATTGATGGCTCCTTGGAACTCTAGAAAATATCCCAGGGGACCCTGCCCCACCCCCAGTCTTCCCGGGGGAATCCTCAGTTGGTCGCTCTCCCAGATGTGACATAGTACCGGGAAATTTAATGGACATAAGCATGGGAGGGGGAGGATCATTAAGAACAGCTGAGCTGTTTCAGTGGAAAATTCCTGAGAGGGAGAAAATGGACCGACAATTCTGATCTTTAGGGGGGGTTGCGGAGCAGGGAGTTGAGGGGTTCAGGATGAAAGTCAGGAGCACTGCTCTTTGTATGGTCCCCACTCTGGCCTTGGAGTGCTGCTAACAACCCAGATCTCTGTGCACCTGTTATGCAGATGCTCCACCCCAGAGGTGGCTACATCTCAGTGCCAGGCTCGCCATCCCGGTGGGGCATTTCTGTACGGATCTCCCAGCCACCTCTGGGCTGGGGTAGCTGAGTTTCTCAATGCTGGGCTAGTGATCTCTGTGTGGCATTTTCTCCATGGCTGTTCCCCAGCTGCCCTGCCCCAGAGGTGGCTGCATCTCAACACCAGCTGAGGCATCTCTGTGCAGCTGTTACCTAGCTACCTCTCCCCAGAGGCAGCTGCACCTCCGTGCCAGGCGATGTCTGTACAGACAATCTCTTTGTGATGAAATTTAAGGGACTAATAGGCATGTTTATAACCCACACACCAGTTTCAAGGCAGGCAATTGCTGTAATTGGATCTATCCACAAGAGCCCCAGTTTACTGGTAGGGGAAAGGGACCCAATTCCCCTGGCTCCTACAAGTGAGCTGTTGTCACCTGGGCCGGGAGGTTAGAGACTGTTTGCTATCCCATGGTCACCTTCAAGCCAGACACCAGGAAGAGCCTAGACTGGCGGGAGCCGGCCCATCTTGTTTGTCCCCCACTGGCTGTTCCCCCAGCAGAGATGGAGTCACCCCATCCGGGCCCTCCTCACCCAGGGTAGGATTGTCCCCCATAGACTATTACCCCGGGCTCTTAATTTCTGGTCTCCAAAGGGAGGAGGCTCCTGTCCTTTCCCGTGAGAGAGATGAGAACATCCGTTATTAGACTCCTCTCTCACGGGAAATATTTCCTAAGGCTCGACCTACATTTTCCTGAATTTCCTTGATGCTTCTAGTTCTCTTTTCCCACCCTAAAGAATTTCCCCCACACTTGGCTTTGATGCTGTTCAAACACTGATTGACCGTGATCGTGAACTCCCTGTAACTCAGCTCGCCATGGTTAGCTGCATGGCTGCTGGGTCTGGATCACCAGATTCCTGGTCTGGAAGGAATTTCCCCTGGGTCAGACTGGCGGGGACCTTGGGATGGGGGGGGGGGGGGTTGCCTCCATCTGCAGCATGGGGTGCGGATCACCTGAGGAGATCATCTGTGCACAACTCACCTAATCAATTCCCTGCCATTGCAAAGGCCTCAGTATCCCACCCCCATCCCTGCCACACTAAATCAGACACAGCGGCCAATCTAGCCTGTTATCCCTTCCCTTCCTGACCACCCCAGATCAGACCCCTTGGCCCATCTAGCCCTGTATCCTGCCCCCTCCCTGCCACCCCAGATCAGACCCCTGGGCCCATCTCGCCCTGTATCCTGCCCCCTCCCTACCATCCCAGATCAGACCCAAGGGCCCATCTCGCCCAGCATTATTCCCTTCAATCTTTCAGTTCTCACAATGGCTGAGTCTAGAATCTGCTCAGGCCAAATTTTTAAGACTCAAACCGGATCCAAGCCGATGAGGATTGAGTTGTTTTCCCGCCTAAGTCATCCCTTCCCTCTGAAGCTGCGGGCTCCACTCCTGCTAGCTTGGGGTTCCTTGGCGCACTCACCCAGTGCAGCGAGGTGGCGGCCGGCCAGCAGGAACAGGTCATGCAGTCACCTTCGCTCCAACCCTGTGGGCAGGAGGAGAGCCGGTCCTACCCAAGCCCAAGAGGGGCCGGTTGTTTCCCCACCTGATCTGGACCCAACACTTCTAGTTGGGTAGAAGGGCTTTAGTTTAGCCTCCTGGGTACTTGGTCTAAGTGGACTCGGCACAGGGCGAACTGGGTGAAACTGACTGGTCCATGCTATACAGGAGGTCAGACTAGATGATCTAATGGGACTTTTTGGCTCGGAACTCTCTGAAATCCTCCCAGGCTTCCCCAGTAACCCGGGTGAATCTTGCCTCAGTAGCCTAGTTGGTCTCCAGCTTGCTGGGATCGAGTGACCCTCCTGGGGGTGTGGGTGTTTTGGGGGGAGTATCTGGTGGGGTGAGTAGAGAGCCGCTTTCCCCACTGGATCTGGGGGCTCCTGGCGTTGAGGGAGATGCGAGCAGCGTGGCAGAGCAGTCCCAGAGGTGGCCAGCAGGGGGTACTGTGGGTGTGTTTGTACCATGTGGCTGATGTGGTTTTTCTCCTCTCTCTCTCCCTCTCAGTTTAAATGAGTCATAATGGATCAGGAAAGTGGGGGTGACATCCAGAAAGCCCCCAACTTCCAATGGAGAAGCTACAAGCTCGTCATTGATCCGGCGCTGCGGCGGGCCCCACAGAAAGTCTACCGTTACGATGGAGTCCACTTCAGCGCCCCCGTGAGTCCCGCATGGGTGGCGGTGGGGCTTCACTGCCTGCTTTGAGGGGGTGGGGCTTGCCAGCAACGAAGAAGGTCACATTCTTCCTGCCCCTTCTGCCTTGGGGCAGTATCTGGTGCTAGCCCACGGCGTAAGCTCACCCCGGACAGCACTTGATCACCTCGTACTATGGGCTAATACATCAGAGCAGTAGCGTCTGGGAGCCAGGACTCCTGGGTTCTGTCCCCAGCTTGGGAAGGAGAGTGGGGTCTAGTGGATTAGAGCAGATGGAGGCTGGGAGTCAGGACTCCTGGGTTGTATTCCCCTGCTTCTGTTTCATTGTGTGACTTGGGGCAGGTCCCTTCCTGTGCTGTGTGCCTCAGTTTCCTCATGTGTAAAATAGGGCTAAAACCCAGAGAGTTGGTTTGTGAGGGTCACCGGTTGCTCTGGATAAAGCACACTGGGTCTACTCATGAAAAGGGCCGCTGAACCACAGAGTGTTCTCACCTGCTGTCGTATAATGGTGGCCAAGTTGTAAAACACGGGGTGCTTGGCGCATATCAAGTCGTATGGATGAATTTCCTCATCCTGAACGTGTGTGAGTTCCTGATGTACCTTACTGCCCTGCACCAAGGGCACCCGTTGAAGCCAATAAAACACCGAGGGTGGGTGACGAGTTGTAAAAACCTTCTGCAGATCTCAGCAGCAGAAGTGTTCCCATGATGTCTGTTAAATTCCACACTGTGTTGCCCTGCCCTGCCTCAGTTTCCTCTTCAGTTTGTCATTCTCCAGCTCCCAGCACTCCCCAAAGTCCACCTCCTTTTGGGGTATAAGCCAGCGATCCAAGCGCTCTCAAACCCAGCCTTGCCCTTCCTCTCAGAGGCTCTGTCTTCATTTGCCAGTCAGCCGCCTTTCAGCCCTCTGCTCACTCCCTTCAGCCTCCTGCATTGGCAGCGATTGATGTGCCCTCATGTTAGGTGGCACATCGCTGGCCCTGGAGACCCTAAATATCTGGTTTGTCTTCTCACCAATCCACACTGTCCTGTTTCCCAGGGCTTCTTTCTGTGCTCCCAGCCCTCTGTGGGGAGTGTGTCCCCCAGCTCTCCTCTCCCCGGCATCACACACTGAGCTGCCGGTGGGCCTTGTCTTTGTCACCTGGAGGAGCACACACAACCCAGGACACAGGAGGCATGGGGGGCGGGCACAGTGGTGAGAGGGGAGAGAGAGCCATCGTATGGGGAAAGGGAATGTGAGAGACAACCCTTGGCATCACAGGAATGTGGGGACATGAGATGCAAAGAGCCTCTTGTATATGGGGGACATACCTACCCTGTGGCATCGGAAGATGGGGGTGGGGGAGTTGCCAGAGTCCCTGAAATACGGGGAGGAGCGGGGACTATCCCGGGATCTTGGTGGGGGGCAGGATGTAGGGATGCCAGGAGCCCCTGGGGGGGACAGTGTGCTTGACTGTCCGAAGCTGTGGCGCGTGTGACGCTCTAGTTATTTATGTCACCATAACCCCTAGGAGCCCAGTCATGGAGCCGGTGGCCATTGTGCTAGGGGCTGTCGTTTATTAGGTATATTACGGGAGCGCCTAGGAGCCCAGTCATGGAGCCGGTGGCCATTGTGCTAGGGGCTGTCGTTTATTAGGTGTATTATGGGAGCGCCTAGGAGCCCAGTCATGGAGCCGGTGGCCATTGTGCTAGGGGCTGTCGTTTATTAGGTATATTACGGGAGCGCCTAGGAGCCCAGTCATGGAGCCGGTGGCCATTGTGCTAGGGGCTGTCGTTTATTAGGTATATTACGGGAGCGCCTAGGAGCCCAGTCATGGAGCCGGTGGCCATTGTGCTAGGGGCTGTCGTTTATTAGGTATATTACGGGAGCGCCTAGGAGCCCAGTCATGGAGCCGGTGGCCATTGTGCTAGGGGCTGTCGTTTATTAGGTATATTACGGGAGCGCCTAGGAGTCCAGTCATGGAGCTGGTGGCCATTGTGCTAGGGGCTGTCGTTTATTAGGTATATTACGGGAGCGTCTAGGAGCCCAGTCATGGAGCCGGTGGCCATTGTGCTAGGGACTGTCGTTTATTAGGTATATTACGGGAGCGCCTAGGAGCCCAGTCATGGAGCCGGTGGCCATTGTGCTAGGGGCTGTCGTTTATTAGGTATATTACGGGAGCGCCTAGGAGCCCAGTCATGGAGCCGGTGGCCATTGTGCTAGGGGCTGTCGTTTATTAGGTATATTACGGGAGCGCCTAGGAGCCCAGTCATGGAGCCGGTGGCCATTGTGCTAGGGACTGTCGTTTATTAGGTATATTACGGGAGCGCCTAGGAGCCCAGTCATGGAGCCGGTGGCCATTGTGCTAGGGACTGTCGTTTATTAGGTATATTACGGGAGCGCCTAGGAGCCCAGTCATGGAGCCGGTGGCCATTGTGCTAGGGGCTGTCGTTTATTAGGTATATTACGGGAGCGCCTAGGAGCCCAGTCATGGAGCCGGTGGCCATTGTGCTAGGGGCTGTCGTTTATTAGGTATATTACGGGAGCGCCTAGGAGCCCAGTCATGGAGCCGGTGGCCATTGTGCTAGGGGCTGTCGTTTATTAGGTATATTACGGGAGCGCCTAGGAGCCCTGTCCTGGCGCAAGACCCTCTTGTGCTAGGCATGGCACAGCCACAACAGTTCCTGCCCCTTAGAGCTGCCAACAGGTGACTCCAGACCGAGACATGGCAGCTCAAGAAAACACGGAGCCAGTACACGTGAGGTCTGGCATTAGCACTAAGCCACCCCACTCCTGGATCGCCCCCAGCACTAGCTGCGACCTTGTATTCAAACCTGCCTCAGACTGTCCAATGTTACACAGAGAATGGATGCTTTATTGAAAGATTAAACATCTGTCCAGGGCTGGTGCCCCCTTCTGGCTTGGCCTGGCAGTGGCTCTCCCTCGGTTTCCCTTCTAGTCTCCAGCTGATCCGCTCAGCCTCCCATGCCTTCCACATTTCGCTGGGGTAGTCCTCTGGCTAGATCAGGGTAACCCAAAGTCCCAAATCAACTCTTCCATCACACCTGGGCTCTGGAGAGTACCAGGATGTCAGTGCTGTGCCCTGCCTGGGCTCACGCCACCCTAAGTCCATTGCTGGCAGCCCCCTCGCCAGGCCTGCCTTTCTGCGAGCAGGTTCTGTTCCTAGCCCCAGCTGCTGTCACCTGGTTGGACAAAGTGACAGCAAGAATCTCTCCCTGCCGGGCTGGCGCGTGGCTGGAATGGACTAGGGCTTAACCTCTGCCTCTGTTTGCTAACCTCAGGGATGTCCGATGCTGTAGCCAGGTGCCTAATCAATTCCTTGGTTTTGAAGAGGCTGTCTGGGTCGCTGCAAATACTGACCAGGAGCCCTGCGCCCTGGAGGGGTCCAGTACCAGCCTCCCACAGGCTGGATTGGTTGCGGGGAGCCGTGAAGAGAGAGTGGGCTTGCTGGTGCCGAAGGTCCACCCATGGAGGCCAGGGTCTGCCGCCATGGAACTGTGTGAAGCTGTGGGGTTTGGCCCTATAAAAGGGTCGCTCTCAAGGGACTAGTCACAGGCTGGGGCATAGACCAGACCATGTGGATTTGAAACTCATTTTCTTAGAGAGGATATTGAAACCCTGATATATCAGGCACATGCCAATTCCTGCTTGCCGCAGGTGAGGAAGAAACTGCCCCTAGGCTCCCCTCATCTCGTCTGGATCATTGCAGTGTCCTCTCCTCTGGCCTAGACACATGCAGTCGTGCCTTGCTCAGATGCATTCAGAACGCTGCTGTAAAGAGAGTTCTCCAAGCCTGTGTCACCCCTCACTTTGCACCCGCACACTAGGTTCCCCTGCTCCATCCCCTCAAATATAAGGTCTTCCTTTCCCTGGCTGGTCCCCTCCCAATCGATCTGGTCTCATTTGCTTTTGAGATGTCTGCTCCTGCCGTGGGTGAGCCCATGGGCGCTGCTGCTCACTCGTTATGTTTTTAAACAGGCCCCTTTGTGCTTTCTCCGGGGTTACCCCTGCTGTCTGGGAGGAGCTGCCCATAAACAGTTGCAAAGTTACCCCATTGTCCCTAAAATCCCCCCTCAAAACTCTCCTTTGTCGTGATGCTGACAAAACGGTGGGGCGCGCTCGCCGTCCTGGCTCTGTGTACTCCCCCTTGTGTTGCCCGTTGTCTCTTGTGTTGTACTTCAATCACAAGCTCTCTGGGGAAGGGAGCACACGGGGGGGCTGGGACATGACTCTGGCTTTTAGGTCCTACCACAGTATAGACCTATGGGCAGGTTACGCTGTCATCGTACTTCACCGGCTGTTTTAGTTAGGTTATATCAGTGACAAGTGGCCTGACTTAAACCCATCACACAGATCTCTCTGCAGCAGCAGAACTGAGCAGAACTCACCGCCAGTCTCCCAGGTCCTTTCCTCTAAAGCTTGTGGGAGACAGGGTCCCAGGCTAGTTGTGAGACAGAGGCATGGAGAGGGCAGGATGCTGATCTAGATGGGCCCATGGATCTGATCCTGGCTGTCTGTCCCAATACGCCTGTCCCTCCACAGCTGAAACTCCGGGGTCTTGTGCAATTCATTCTTTAGATTTCTTTTCCATGGCAACCCTTTATCCCTAGGTGGTTACCAATGTCCGAAGACACATGATTTTACTGCAGGTTTCAAACCAAATGTGTAATTAGAAACATAATCGCCACCACAGATTGGACCCATGGGCCTGATATCCTCCTCCCCATCCCTGCCCTGTCCTTGGGCCTACTCAGCTTGGTATCCTGCCCTTTCCATGCCACCCTGGATTAGGCTCATGGGCCCTTCTAGTCTGATATCACACCTCCTCCCTTCTGCCCCGGTTCAAACCCATAGGCCAGTCTATCTTAGTATCCCATCCCCCCACCCCCTTTCTGCCTGGATCAGACACATGGGCCCATCTGGATCACACATGGGTGCATCCCTGCAGCCCCACATCACACCTGTGGGCCCATCGAGGTTGGTATCCCACCTCCTCAGATCAGACCTGTATGCCCATCGAGCTGGTATCCTGCCACCCCGGATCAGACTGACAGTCCCATCTAGGCTGCTGTTCCTTCTCCAACAGTCGCCAACGCCAGCTGCCTCAGAGGAAGGGGACAATTCTGGAATAACCGGCCCCCTTAGGCGAATTTCTTCCTAGCCCCCATGAGAGCTTGCACCCTCTTGCACGAGGGTTTATATCCCATGCAAAACTCTTGTCCCTTTAATATTTATTGCTATAACCATGGATCTTCTCATTGTCCAGATAAAAATCCCGGCCTGCTTAGAATTTTGCTAAGATCTTTTCCCCAAAGTAGTGAATTCCACAGGCTAACTGTGCGTTGCATCTAAATCTCTGCCTGAAGAGACACTGTATATCTCAGTCAGACCTCCCCCATATATATTATGTACAGGGTATATGATTGTGGGATAGGGGATAGATTTTATAATATATAATCTGAGCAATCCGAGCCTGCATATAGATCTAATCTATCCCTGGAATGTGTGTACAGTAAACCCTCGATTTAACGGACCCCGATTTAACGGACTTCGGATGCAACGGACAAAATTTCTAATGCATCCGAAATCCGTTATTGGGGGCTGCCGGCTCCCGCCGCAGGGAGCCGGCTGGGTTGACGTTATTAAATAACGGACTTTCGGTTTTAACGGACACCCCCTCGCCCGAATTAGTCCGTTATATCGAGGTTTCACTGTATTTATATAACGTATTGGGGTAGGGGCTAGATTATATACACGTGATATCTGATTGCTGAGATCCCATATGTAAATAACATTATCTCCCCTATACTATTATATAGATTTAGAGAGAGCAGTCCTATCCCTTCCCAGTCTTCATTTGATCGCTTTATGTCTGGTCAGTTTCACTCCCTTCCTTGACAGTCCCTTTCCCTTGCTGCTGTTTTTGTTGCGGTCTTTCACACAGCAGCAGGGAGGGGAGAGAACCCCATTTATAAAGTGTGCATTTTTAACAGTGAGAGCAATTAACGATTGGAACAATTCAGCAGGGTTCCTGGTGGGTTCCCCATCACTGACCATTTTAAAATCAAGGTTGGATGGTTTTTCTAAAAGATCTGCTTTAGGAAGTGGGTTGGGGGAGTTCTCTGGCCTGTGTTACAAAGGAGGTCAGATGAGATGATCACAATGATCCCTTCTGGAATCTATGAATCGATGTTGCATGGTTGGGAAACCACATAACCTAGCAATCTGATTCAGAGTTCCTCTGTGAAACCACTTCTGAAATTGACGAGGTTTCAAGTTGCTCATGACAGCCAGTAGGAATAACAATAACAGTAGCAACCTCCGATACAAACCCTTGATTAACCTGACCTATCACCTTCCCCAGAGCCCTTAATAAGAGGATGAGCCCTGCGTGCTGCAGCTGAAAATTTGACTTCCCTAGATTCGGGCTCTGGTTTTTGTCTCTATGAAACGGACATTAGTCCCTAGAGATGCACAGAATGCCGATCGAGAACACAGCCATCCTTCTACAGTGTGTGAAGAATACTATACGCGACTAAAACTATTCCCCCGTGTAACAACAAATGCAGAGAAATTCCCCACAGGGGAAAGGGACGGGGTAGCCATCTGTAAGTAGGCTTAGCAGAAGTCAGGGTGTTTTTTTGGTATCGTTATAATTGATAATATCAATGTTTATTTTAAAGCAGCTCTTTCAATTTTTATCAATTTAGATTTTACAGTTGCAGGTAAAGTAATGGGGGGGGGGGGAGTGTGAAACAATTATTTAATGAGAGCAGATGTTGACATTCAAAAAGTTGAAGGTTTATAACCATCCAGCACAAATTGTCAGCATCACTGTCAAAAAAAACCTCTCAAGCAGCATTGTTCTTACTTTGCCTAGATGTCAATTTCGATTATTGATTATTATCCTTGTGAAAGTAACGTTTACCAACATTTACTGATACAAATCTAATCCCCATAAGCCTTGCTGTAAGTATCTCCCTTTGGAACAGACATTTGACAATCTAGCAGACAAAGGTCTAACACAGGGTTTCTCAAACTGGGGGTCGCGACTCCCCGGGGGGTCGCCGAGCGCTCCCCAGGGGGTCGCGAGCTCCTGCCGCAACTCGCGGCGGGGACTGGGGGCCGGGGCACAGCCGGCAGCCCGCCCGCGGTGGGGACTGGAGGGATCGCGCCGCGCCGACAGAGCAGGAAAAGGGGTCACGGTCTCAAAAAGTTTGAGAACCGCTAGTCTAACACGCTCCAGTGGCCGGAAGTGGAAGCCAGACAGTCAAACTGGAAATAAGGCATAAGTGAGGGGAATTCACTGTTGGAACAATTTACCAAGATAGATTCTCCATCCCTGGCATTTTAAAATGAAGATTGGGTGTTTTGGTAGCATGGCCTAGTGAGTAGAGCACTGGGCTGGGATTCAGGAGACCTGAGTGTTACTCCTGGCTCTGCCACTGGCTTGTTGGGTGACCCTGGGAAAGTCACTGTCTCCCTCTGTGCTTCACTTTCCCCTTCTGTAAAATGGGGCTAGTGAGCCTGACTTCCTTTGTAAAGTGTTCTGAGATTTATGAGAGTGAACTGAAGAGCTCGGGGTAATTCTTGTATGTTCTTGTTCAAACAGGAATGCTGTCTTGTGTCCTAGGCAATCCAGAGAATGGGAACTGAACCCAGGAGTCCCGACTGCCAGCCCCCTGTTCTAACCACTAGCCCCCGCTCTGCTCCCGGATGCAGGGATAGAACCCAGGAGTCCTAACACCGATGTCTCTCTTGGGCCAGCCACCCATTGAGGTCCTTTGCAAGGTAACCTCCAACGAACCTTTCTTCCTTCTCCCCCAGGATTCAGGATATCCTCCTGTGGGTGACGTCCGAGACCCCCGGCCGCGCAGGATATGGTCCAAGCACAGAGACCTGTCGCTCCCTGTTCCCAAGTTCAAGGTGAGCATGGTGGAGTTTGCCTGGTCTCCACTCTCCCTGTAGCTTCCCAGCTCCCCAGCATGGCAGCGAGCTCCCCTCTCCAGCTCCCTGAGCCAGCCCCAGGGACGTTACGGCAGGGGCTCGCTAATCCTTCAGCTAGGCCAGAGGTGGGCAAACTTTTTGGCTCGAGGGCCACATCGGGTTTGCCAAATTATATTGAGGGCCGGGTAGGGAAGACCCCGCCCCCAATCTGGTCCCCTCCCACTTCCCGCCCCCTGACTACCCCCTGAGAATCTCCAACCCATCCAGCCCCGCCCGACCTTGTACCGATTTCCCCTTCTAGAGACCCCTAACCACCCCCCAGGATCCTACCCAATTCCCCTGCTCCCTGTCCTCTGACTGCCCCGACTCCTATCCACCCTCCCACCCCCTAATCATCACCCTGGAACCCCACCCCCTATCCAACTCACCCCACTCCCTGACCGCCCCTCTCCAAATCCCCCCCAACCACCACCCCAGAACCCTGCCTACGCGCCCCCCCCCCTTACCATAGCTGCTCAGTGGGGTTCCGGTGGAGGGGGTTAGCATGCTGCCCCAGCCCCCAGAGCACTCCCCTCCTGGCATGGCTCTGGGGGAGCGGGGAGCACGCAGCCCCGGCCCCCCAGTGCTCCCCACATGGCTCTGGGAGAGGCGCGAGCGCGCCCCGGCCCCCAGAGCTCTGCGCGCAGTGCGGCTCTGGGGGAGGGTGGAGTGCTCAGCCGCCCCCCCCAGTGTTGGCCACGCGGCGCGACTCAGGGGGAGGGGGAAGCCCCCCCCCGAGCGCTGCTCGCAGAGGCGCGGCTCCGGAGGAGGATGGGAGCGCAACCACGTCTCTCCCCCACTCCCCCAACGCTGGCCGTGCGGCGCGGCTCAGGGGGAGGGGGAAGCCACACCCCGCCCCCCCCGAGCGCTGCTCGCAGCGGCGCGGCTCCGGAGGAGGACGGGAGCGCAACCACGTCTCTCCCCCACTCCCCCAGTGCTGGCCACGCGGCGCGGCTCTGGGGGAGGGGGTAGTGCACTGCCCCAGCCCCCCAGAATGCTGTCCGTGCAGCTGCTTCTGGGGGAGGGGCGGGGGAAGCCTCCTCAGCCGGGGGGCCGGATGCAATGGCACCGCGGGCCGGATGTGGCCCGCGGGCCGTAGTTTGCCCACCCCTGAGCTAGGCCATTCCCATCTGGATGTGTGCTGGGGTCTAGCCAACTTCCAGAGCCTTTCGGCCACTGGGGGCTGCTGTGTAGTGAAGAGGGGTAGATGGGATTCTCCCCACAGGGGCCTGCGTCGGAGCCAGTGCCCCCTAGAGGGGAAAGGCCCTGGGTCCCGTTCCCCACCCCGCTGAGCCAGGCAGTCAGTCCCCCTGCCCTGGTGCTGGATGACAGCTGATGTCCTGTAGATGGGAAGGGGCCCATTCCCTGTCCCCAAGCCAGCTAGACCCCCCCGCCCTGGGGCTGGATTGGGCCAGCGCGCTCCAGAGGGGAAAGGCCCCAGGTCCCATTCCCCCTGCCGGGAGGCTGCCAGGGGTCAGCGTGTGGGGGCTGATCTCTTCCCCTCTCCCCGGTGGCAGCTGGACGAGTTCTACATCGGGCAGATCCCGCTGAAGGAGGTGACCTTTGCCCGGCTGAATGACAACATCAGGGAGCCCTTCCTGGCCGAGATGTGCAAGAAGTATGGGGAGATCGAGGAGATCGAGATTCTCTACAACCCCAAGAACCGCAAGCACCTGGGCCTGGCCAAAGTGCTTTTCACCAGCACCCGCGGAGCCAAGGACACCGTCAAGAACCTGCATAACACCTCGGTGATGGGCAACATGATCCACGCTCAGCTGGACATCAAAGGTACCCACCTCGCCGGGGAGCCTAGTGGGAACGAAGACAGTGTAGCCGTGTTGGGGGTCAGCAGGGGGTGCTCTTCCCCCAGTGCCCCCACTGGGGATCTGCTCCCTTAACTGGCAGTAGGATGCCAACAACTTTCTAAGAATCCTGGTCGTGAAACCTCTTAGGTCAAGGTCCCCCCCCATGGCAGGGGTGGCTGCGCTCGTTGAAGGGGTGGCGGGCAGGGGGTTCTTGGTCTCTGTTCGGAGTGCAGACCTGCACCTGGCCCGTCTGATCCTCTGCTCTGACCGCCCGGATAACCCAGGCCCTGGGAGTCCTGCCTCCAGCCCACATCTCCTGTCACTCAGCAGATCTCGTCGCCCGGGAAACATCCTCCGCAGGAGTTGTCTTGTATTTGAAATACCGCCTCCTTGGGGTCGGAGCGCGCTTCTCCGACCCCTGGCTTCGCCCCACTGGGGCTGGTTTTCTCTGCTGGGATCCTGGGGTCGCTGGCTCCTCTTTGTGTGACGACAGGGAAATCCCAGATCGGACCCTTGAAGCGGTAGTGTGTCATCGTTTCAGGCCAGAAGGGACAATGGATCACCTAGTCTGGCTTCCTGTAAGCTCCAGGCCGGTGTTTGTACCCATACACCCCTATGCAGAGCCCAGAGACTTCAGACTCAACCAGCTCCATCCTCGGGATCGAGGGGGCAGCGGAGATAAGATGCCCAGCAGGGTGACCAGCTTAAACCCAGCTTCCTTCGGGGGGAAGCTGCTGGGACACAGAGTGGCTGGTTGCTCCCGCCTTTCACTCATCCTTGTGCCATCCCCATCCCATAAAGGACCCCAGGTGTGCCAGGGCTCTGTATCCGCCAGGCTTCCTGCTCTCCTAACAATCCCACTCCCTTTCCACCTCCAGGATATGCTGCGAGCGCCACTTCACTGAGCAGTTGTCAGCAGACTGGAAAAATGGGGTGGGCACCATTTAGTTATATGTGGCACCGCTATTGTGCTCTGCCCCAGAAGCGGCTGCATCACGAATCACCTGCTAGAGTTACCAAGCCTGCCCTTTTCCTCTCCAATGCGCTCTCTCCCTGCCCCTACAGGACAGCAGCGGATGAAGTACTACGAGCTGATCGTCAACGGCTCCTACACCCCGCAGACTGTTCCCACCGGCGGCAAATCTCTGAGCGAGAAATTCCCAGCGCCCGTGACCCCGGCTGAGACGGTACAGGAGGCTGGCGGGGTGGGCCGGGAGCCGGGCTCTTACTCCGCGGCTCAAATTCAGACACCATCCGTGAGTGGGAATGGGAGTAAGGGGCCTGACTTGTCAGAGCTACAAACTGTCCTCCAGCTGCCCAAGAGGTGGCTGCAGCCGAGTGCCTTGTGAGCCGTCCCTGTGCAGCGTTCTGTGCAGCCGTTCTCCTGCTGCACTGCCCCAGAGCTGGCTGCCTCTCACTGCCGGGTGAGCCATCCCACTGTGGCGCTGCCGTGCGGCTGTCCCTCCGATGCTCTTCCTCAGAGGTGGCTGCATCTGAGCGCCTGGCGAGCCGTCCCTGGGCAGTGCTGTGTGTGGCTGTTCCCCAGCTGCCCTGCCCCAGAGGTGGTTGCATCTCAGAGCCAGGCGAGCCACCCCCCATGCGGTGTCGCTGCGTGGCAATTCCCAGCTGCCTGCCCCGGAGGTACCGGGTGTCTTTAAACTTCTCTTCCTTCCTCCTGCAGTCAGAGCCCCGACGGCGCCAGTCCACCGACTCCTCCTACTCAACCAGCACTGTGGGGTCGACGCCCGGCAATGGGACCCCTTGCTCTCAGGACACCCCGTACACCAGTGCTCGCCAGGAGACCCCCTCGTTCTATGCTCAGTTTACCCCCCCGTCGTCCCAGGGCACCCCGCACACCCCCCGAGGAGGAACGCCGTATTCCCAAGACTCGGCCTACTCCAGCAGGTACCTGCTCTGCACTCTCCGCTGGGCCCGACGCACAGCTCCCCCGCCCCGTTGGCGCTCACGCTGAGCCTGGGTGGGAGACCGAGAGGGTGCTGCAGGGAGCGGGGCAGAGGCTCAGTAAGGGGGGGGGGTTCCCCAGCCCCAGTGTGGCACTAGGGGGCGCTGTACTGTGTGGCCGGGACCCAGCTGCCCCGACTCAGCAGTGGCTGCAGATTGGCGCGAGTGGCGGTGGGTCGAACATGGGGGGGCAAATTACAGACCGCGGGTCACATCCGGCCCCCGGACTCTTCCTGTCCGGCCCCCAAGCTCCTGGATAAGGAGGCTGCTCCCGACCACTACTCCGCTCCCCCCCCTGCCCCCCCCCCCAGCATGCCACACAGGCAGCGCCCTGTGGGGTGGGGCTGCACGCGCCAGCGGATCAGCATGGCGGGCTGGGGGTAGGATAAGGGGCAGAGGGTCGTGGGGGGGGGGGGGCGGTCAGGGGATGGGGGGTTGGATAGGGCATGGGGGGTTGGATAGGGCATGGGAGTCCCGGGGGGCCTGTCAGGAAGTGGGGCTGTGACTAGGGGTCAGGGACCCGGGGGCTGGATAGGGGGTGGGATCCTGGGGGGTTATTAGGGGTGTGGGGGGGTTTCTGGAGGGGTGGTCAGGGGACAAGGAGCAGAGGTGATTGCATAGGGGGTGGGGGCTCTGAGGGGGGCAGTCAGGTGGTGGGAAGGGGGAGGGGGTCGGCTAGGGGGCAGGACCAGGCTTGCCCCCCCTGGGCTAACAGCTGTTCCTGCGGTGCCCATGTCTCCCTAGGCAAGGCACGCCCAGCTACGCCAGCTACCACCCGGAGCCGACCTCCTACAAGTCCCGCAGGCACGAGAACAGCTACCCGGAGTCGTACTCCCGCCGGCACTACTCTTCCTCCTCCTCCTCCTCTTCCTCCACGGCTGCCGCCACCGCCTCCTCCTCCTCCTCCTCCGCGCACTACCGCCCCAGTGAGCCCCACTACTCGCCCTACAACCAGCAGTACGAGGGGGCGGGCGGGCGCTACCAGCGCCGCCACTCCTCCGAGGGCCGCTCCTCCTCCCACCACTCCTCCTCTTCCTCCACCCACCGCTCCCACCAAAGAGAGGACTCCGGTTACCACTCCCGGCACCGGGAGCGCCCCCAGCGGGACGATCCCCCCCCTGCTTCCTCCTCCTCTTCCTCTTCCTCCTCTTCCTCTTCTTCTTCCTCCTCCTCCTCTTCCTCCTCCTCCTCCGCTTCCACCACGGCAGCGTCTTACCCCGTGGCTCCCGCCACGCCGGACGGGACCCTCTTCCAGAACAGCCTCAGCTTCGGCCAGCAAGGGGAGCCCTTTGCAGCCCCCGGGGCCATCTATCCTCCTTACCCGGCCCCCCCGGAGCCCTTCCCGCTGCCCCCGGAGCCACACCCCTGCGATCAGGATTACCGGCTGCTGCCCACGGCCGAGACCTTCGCCGCCAACTCCCTGCCCCCCACAGAATTTCTGGCTCAGGAAAGCAAGGAAGAGCCCAGCCCCGCCGCGGCCAGCGCTGAGGATCAGGCCCAGTCGCCGGCCCCCCAGGCCTCGCCGGCCCGTTTGGGCTCCCCGGCGCCGGAGACCACCAACGAGAGCGTCCCGTTCGCCCAGCACAGCAGCCTGGACTCGCGCATTGAGATGCTGCTGAAGGAGCAGAGGTCCAAGTTCTCCTTCCTCAATTCAGACACTGAGGAAGAGGAGGAGGAAGGGGGCAAGGCGGGGGCCAAGGGGGCAGAACTGCATGGGCCCTGCACCCCACCCCTGCCCGTCAGCTTTGAGGACGTGGTGCCAGCTCCAGACGCCGGGGTCGAGTCGCCCAAGGCCAACGGGCAGGACAGGGTGAGATGCTGCTCCCGGGGTCTGGGCGGGGTCTCGAGCAGGGGGGCTGGGAGCCGGGATTTGTGGGGATGATGTGGGTTTGGAGAGGGAGGGGCAGGGGTGGGATTGGAGGGTGGCGAGGGGGTGGGAGGGCGGGGGGGGGGGGGGACAGGGCCGGTTGGTGGAACGGTGGGGGCGTGTCCTAACCCCGCCTCCTTCCCCAGGCCTCCCAGCAGTCATCGGGCGAGGACATGGAGATCTCGGAGGAGGAGACGGAGGAGGAGCCCGCGGGGTCGGCGCCGGCCGAGCCGCACTTCCCGGTGCTGCCTGCGGGCCTGGGCCACCTCCCGCTGGGTGTGTCGGCCTTCGCCCACCCCCCGGAGCCGCCCTCTTCCTACCCGCTGCAGCCCCTCATGTCCGTGTCCCTGCCCCACCTGACGGGCGAGGCCGACTACTCCCAGGCCCCGCCACCCCACCACCTGCAGGCGCCGGGCCTCCCGGACTACGGGGCGCAGGCAGGCGCGGCGGGCACGGGACCCGGGGCGGCCGCTGCTCCCCACATCTATGACTTTGTGAACTCCCTGGAGCTGATGAACCGGCTGGGCAACCAGTGGGGCGGGATGCCCATGTCCTTCCAGATGCAGACCCAGATGCTGAGCCGGCTGCACCAGCTGCGCCAGGGCAAGGGGCAGTTCGAAGAGCCCTTCCCCTACCATCAGGAGGCAGCGTTCGCCAGCCACCCCCTCTACGGGCACTACCTGCTGGACCAGGACAGCCGCCACTTCCCGAGAGACCAGCTTTTCCTGCAGCAGCCGGCCAGCGCCGAGGAGCCCCCGCCCGGCTCGGAGCAGCCCCCGCCTCCCCCGCCCCCCTCACAACCGCAGCGGCTGCTGGACTTCCGGGCAGCGACGTGGGGCTACCAGGAGGAGGCGCCCTGCGACCCGCATGCCTCCACTGTGGACAGTGTCCTGGCCACCCTGACGCAGGAGATGAAGAGCATCATGCAGCGGGACCTCAACCGCAAGATGGTGGAGAACGTGGCCTTCAACACCTTCGACAAGTGGTGGGAGCGCAAGGAGCAGAAGGCCAAGGTGAGAGGGCGGGAGTCGTCTCCCCCCCCCCCCCCCCCCGCTGTCGGAGCTGGGGGGCCTCCCCAGCCTCCAGCCCCTTGTGAGTTGGAGCGGTGGGCACCCCCAGTCTCCAGCCCCGATATCTCCCCCTCCCCACCACCTCCCTGGGAATCCGAGCAGTGACCGTCCCCCTCAGCGTGCCGCCGGCCTGCTGGGGGTGGGAGGAGTGTGCCCCTCCAGCCTCACAGCCAGGGCTCCTCCAGCCCTTTTCCAGATGCTCTGGGCATGCCCCCCACTTGGGGGGCGGGGGCAGTGGGGCTGATGGGTTTGAACGGGGGGCGGGGCCTGCGAGTCAGGACTCCTGGGTTCTGCTCCCAGCTCTGGGAGGGGAGTGGGGTCTGGTGGGTTACAGCAGGGGGGGCTGGGAGGCAGGACTCCTGGGTTCTCCCCCTGTCTCTGCGTGGGGTCTAGTGAGTTAGGGCAGCAGCCTGGGAATTAGGACGTCAGGGTTCACTGGGCACTCCTGCATCCTGTGCCATTCCCAAGGCAGCTCTCGGCCCTCCCGGCATGGGGCCCTGTCGCTAATAGACTGTCCTGCCTTCAGCCCTTCCAGAACGCAGCCAAGCAGCAGGTCAAGGAGGAGGAGAAGGAGAAAACCAAACTCAAAGATCCGGCCCTGCTGTCCTTGGTCGACTGGGCCAAGAGCGGCGGCACCGTCAGCCTCGAGGGCTTCAGCTTCGGCACCGGCCTCCGTGGGGCACTCCGGCTCCCCTCCTTCAAGGTAAATGCACCTCAGCTGCCTGGAATGGACATGGGGGACGCTGGTTCTCATCTGGCCCCAGGGCGTGGGACTGGCTGGCTTGGGGGTGGGGGGTGGACGTGGGGTCTTTCCCCTCTAGGGGGCGCTGGCTCCGATCTGGTCCCAGGGCAGGGGACTGGCTGGCTGTGGGGGGTGGACATGGGGCCTTTCCCCTCTAGGGGGCGCTGCTCTTAGCCTGTCAACTCCCCAAGCTGCTCCTGTCCCTGGCAGCCACTGTGCTCTTTGCAGGTGAAGAGGAAAGAGCCGTCGGAGATCTCGGAGAGCAGTGAAGAGACGCGACCCCGGCCTTCCACTCCCGCCGAGGAGGAGGACGGTGAGCGGTGTCAGCGGGACTGGGAGTTCTATCCCCGGCCCTGGGAGGGGAGTGGCGGTTGAGTGGGTGAGAGCGGGGAGGCTGGGAACCAGGACTCCTGGGTTCTCTCTCCACCTCTGGGACGGGAGTGGAGTCTGGTGGGTTAGAGCAGGAGGGGCTTTGAGCCAGGACAGTTGGGTTCTATTCCCAGCATTGGGAGGGGAGTCGGATCTGGTGGGTTGGAGTAGTGGGGGCTGGGAGCCAGGACTCCTGGGTTCTGTCCCTGGGAGGAGAGTGGGCTCTAGTGGATTGGAGAAGTGGCACGGGGTCAGGGTGGAGGGGGCTGGCTGGCAGCCAGGACTCCTGGGTTCATCTTCCTGCAAATGCTCCCTTCAAATCCCTGCCCTTGCCCCTCGCAGACAAGGAGGCTGCTCAAGGACCAAAGGGCTCCAAGCGGGATGAAGAGTGGATCAAGGGGCCGGGCAAGCGCCGGAGGCTCTTCTGCCTGGACAGCGAAGGGGAAGAGACCTCGGAAGAGTCGTCCTCGGAGAAGGTGAGAACAGCCACTTCTAGCCCATCTCCAGCAGTCTGTTGCCCAGCAGAGGTGGAGACACCCTGTCCGGGCCCATCTTCTGTGCATGTAATCCCTTCCCCGTCTGCCTGCCTCAGTTTCCCCTCCCCATTTGAAGACTCCATCTCCCAGGTGAGTTGAGGGTTGTTGGCCCGGGGACCAGGGAGCCCACAAAGGTAAAAGATTCTCCCAGCCTTTCCAGACCCCCAAGAGCTCTCTCCATGTACCCGCTTTCATCCTTTCCAGGAGGAGGAAGAGGACGAGCAGGAGGAAGAGGAGGAGGAAGAGCGGCGGCGGGAGGAGGAAGAGGAGGATGCAGCACACCGGGACAAGGAAGAGGAATCCGAAGGTAAAAGAACCGGGGTGTTTCCCGTTGTTGGCACTAGGGGGCGCTGTGACCTCTCTCTCCCTCCTCCCCGAAAGAGGGAATGTTTGGGGGGGCTGTTATCAGCCCGGGATCGCTGCTCCTCAGCTGCCCTGCCCCAGAGGTGGCTGCGTCTCAGCAATAGATTGCTCCACGGCGGGGACTGAGCTGCCCTTTGCTTTGGCTAGACGCGGCAGACAGCGAGGACTCCTCCATCTACTCCCTCTACGAGGAATCGGACGAAGACAGCGACAGCACTTCGGACTCGGAGAGCAGCTCGTCCTCTTCCGCCTCCTCCTCCTCGGACGAAGCTGAGAGCGGGGCGGGCACAGCCGAGTCCACCATGGACGAGTCCACCATGGACAGCTGCCCCGTGGAGCCAGCAGGGCGGGAGAGCAAAGCTGAGGCCTTGGCGGGCACGGAAGTGGAGAAGGTCAAAGAGGCCACGCTCGGTACGTAGCCAATTCCACCCATCACCTCCGGGAGGGCAGGGTCGTCCCCAGGCGTCTGCTCCCTGCAGAGACGGCGAGGCCCCATCCGGGCCCCTGTCTCCCGTTCCCATCCGGGGCGGGGTCGTCCCCAGGCGTCTGCTCCCTGCAGAGACGGCGAGGCCCCGTCTAGCAGGAGCGGAGGGTGGAGGTCGGGGATATCGTGCCGTGCCATGGGGCAGCAAGGACAGCGGGCGGGGGGCCATGTCGGGAAGGGGTTGAGCTGACCCCGGCTCTTCGGGCCGAGGCCTGTGGTGGGAGGCACTGATGTGGGGTGCAGTTAGGGGCAAGGCCAGGAGGCAGAGAGGGGCCCTGGGCTCCATCTCGGCGTGTGGTTGGGGGGCTCTAACCCCTGTGACCTCCCTCCTCACAGAGCCCGCAGCGGAGCAGAAAGCCGCCCCCCCGGAGGAGCGTGAGGCTGAGCCGGCTCCCCGCCCCTCCTCGCCCATCCCCCTCCTGCCACCCCCCAAGAAGCGCCGGAAAACCGTCTCCTTCTCCGCCCCCGGCGAGGAGGAGGTGGCCAAGGCGGGGGCAGAGAAAGGGGTTGAACCGGCCCCGTCCCCCCTTCCCCTTCCTCCCCTGCCCCCGCCCCCTGCCGAGGAGCTAGCGCCTCCCGCAGTAGTGCCTGTGGAACCCGCCTCGCCGATGCCCCAAGTGCCCTTAGCGCAGGACCCCCCCCGCCCTGCCACGCCGCCCCCTGCCCCCAAGCCTCCCTTGAGCGGGGGGCGTAAGCGGGAGCCCCCCAGAGCCAGCCAAAGAACCATCAGCAACCTGCCGGCCGACCACGCCTCGCTGGTGAAGTGCTGGAGCGAGGAGCCGCCCGCCGGCGGGGGACGCCGGCGCTCCCGTTCCCGCTCCTCGGAGCCCCCGCGGCCCCTGGCCAGCGGGGAGGCGGAGCGGCTGCGGCTACGGGAACAGCTGGGCGCCTCGTCCCTCCTGGAGCTGGCCAACCAGCCCGAGGCGGGCGGCGTGGACCTGGCCGTGCTGGCAGACATCGCCCTCAAGATGCCCATTGGCCGCGCCAAGGAGGAGGCGGAGGATTCGGAGGGCACGGAGACGTCGGATGAGGCGGAGGAGCAGTCGCCCCCCCGCGCCCTGCCGGCCCCCCGAGACAGCAGCATCCTCCTGGAACACAACTACGCCATGGCGGTGAGAGCGGCGCCGCCGGCTCCCCGCAGAGCAGCCAAGGAAGAGGCCCCGGGCCCCGCGGAGCTGCTGCGGGTGGATCTCTTTGGCGGGCACGTCGGGGAGGTGCTGGAGGCGCCGGAGGAGGTGGTGGCGGAGGCCGGCGAGGCCAAGGCCGAGCCGGAGGTGGGCGCCCTCCTGGCGCTGGCTGGGGAGGAGCGGGCCAGGAGGAAGCGACACCGAGACAAAGAGGAGCCCCCGGCCTCCCCGGCCTCGGAGCCCGGCCCCTCGGAGAGCGAGGAGGAGGAGGAGAGCGAGGACGCCGGCGAGACGCGCCGCCGGACGCTGCGCTCCCACTCGCACAAGCCCTGGCCGCAGCCCCTCCCCTCCTATGAGACCCGCAGCGAGTTCGAGCAGATGACCATCCTCTACGACATCTGGAACTCGGGGCTGGACCTGGAGGACATGCACTACCTGAAACTCACCTACGAGCGCCTGCTGCAGGAGGACAACAGCACCGACTGGCTGAACGACACCCACTGGGTGCACCACACCAATATCCTGACTGGGGAGCCTCTGGGGGCGGGGGGGGACTGGCAATGGGACAAGGGGGCGCTGGCTTCCATCCCCTCCAGGACCGGGCTGGCTAGTTCAGAGGCGAGGAAGGTGACGGGGCCTTTCCCCTCTAGGGGGCGCTGTCTCTCATCCCGTCCAGGACCGGGCTAGCGAGAGCAGGGGCCTTTCCCCTCTAGGGGGCGCTGGCTCCAATCTGGCCCCAGGCTGAGGGACCTGCCAGCTCAGGGAAGTGAGAAATGGGACACGGGACCTTTCCCCTCTAGGGGGCGCCGGCTCCCATAAGGTCCCGGAGGTTTAGCCGTCAGCTGGATGGCTGGTGTCCTCTAGAACATGAGATGGTGGGTTCTGTACCCCGTGGCCCGAGCGGTGGGCACCCCTGTTGGCACAGTTGGATGCAGTAGTGCCCCCTGGCTGCCAGCCCTAGAGAGGCTGAGTTCCCATGGATCCTGTCCCCTGCAGGGGAGGAGGGGTCTGGGCAGGTTGGTCTCTGCCAGCCCTAGAGAGGCTGAAAGGCCCATGGATCCTGTCCCCTGCAGGGGAGGAGGGGTCTGGGCAGGTTGGTCTCTGCCAGCCGTCCTTTTCCTTAACCCCTGCCCCCACTCACCAACATCGCCAACCCCAAGCGGAAGCGGAAGGCGTCGGACCTGCGGGAGCACCAGACGGGCTGTGCCCGCAGCGAAGGCTACTACCCCATCAGCAAAAAGGAGAAGGACAAATATCTCGACGTGTGTCCCGTGACGGCGCAGGAGCTGGAGGTGACGGACACCCAGGTATCCAGAGTGCCCCTGGGGTGGGGGGGACCCAGCTCACCGTCCCCGCTTGGGGCGGGACTGTCCCTGCCTGCCTGTTCCCCTTGCAGACCCGGAGTGTGGGTGGGGGCATTTCAGTGGTCGGTGATGTGATCCCCTCTGGGGGGACAGATGCTCTAACCCCCCCTCTCACCGTCTCCCAGGGCACCAACCGCATCCTGTCGGAGCGGCGGTCGGAGCAGCGGCGCCTGCTCAGCGCCATCGGCTCCTCCGCCATCCTGGACAGCGACTTGCTGAAGCTGAACCAGCTGAAGGTGCGGGCTCAGCGCGGCGGGTCCGCGGCGGGGCGCGTGGGGCGGGACCGGCTTCCCTGGCACAGAAGGGCAGAGAATGTCCTGGGAGAAAGTGACCCCAGTGCACTAGGGGGCGCTGTGCTGCAGGGAGTGGGGCGGAGGGCTCAGCAGGGGGCGACTGTGTCCCGGTCACACCAGTACCCTAACCCGCCTGTCCCCCTCGCCCCAGTTCCGGAAGAAGAAGCTGCGGTTTGGCCGGAGCCGTATCCACGAGTGGGGCCTGTTCGCCATGGAGCCGATCGCTGCCGATGAGATGGTGATCGAGTACGTGGGGCAGAACATCCGGCAGGTGAGTCCGGGGGTGCCGGGCTGTGTGTGTGGGGGGGGGAATTGACAAGGGTCTGTCCCCCAGTTGCCCTACCCCAGAGGTGGCTGCATCTCGGCACCGGGCGAGTCCTCCGTGTGCAGTGTCGCTGTGTGGCTGGCCTCCAGCTGCCCCTCTTCAGGGCCAGCTGTTCCCGCGGGGCTCCGTGCCAGGCCTCGGGGCAGGGCATGGCCCCGGCTCTCGGCGTCTTCACCGCTCTGCCCCTGCCCGCAGGTGGTGGCCGACATGCGGGAGAAGCGCTACGTGCAGGAGGGCATCGGCAGCAGCTACCTGTTCCGCGTCGACCACGACACCATCATCGACGCCACCAAGTGCGGCAACCTGGCCCGCTTCATCAACCACTGCTGCACGGTGAGGGGCGCGGGGCTCAGGGCCTGTCGGGCCCGGCTCAGGGGCTTCGTGGGCGTCCGCGTACACAGCACCCTGGGGAGGGGTCGGAGCCACCGGTCCGGCCTCCCTCTGTCCCTGGATCTCTTCATCCAGGCTCTGCTGCTTCCGCCCGTCCCTCCCTCCCTCCTCTGTCGTCCGCCCCTCCTCTGTCCATCCCTCCATCCCCTCGCTCGGCTCCAAGCTCGGTCTGTCAGTCTGGGCCACCCTGCTTATGTGGCCCCACTTTACCGCGGGGGAAGCCAAGGCCCGGAGAGCTGCAGCGACTTCCCGTTCACGCAGGGACTCCGTGGCAGAGCCGGGCGGGATCCCCGATCTCCTGGGTCCCTCCCCTCTGAGAACAGGGCTTGGGGGTGCTGGGGGCGGGGGGTGGATAACGTGGCTGTAGCTCACCCCGCTCCCTGTATCCCTCAGCCCAACTGCTACGCCAAAGTGATCACCATCGAGGCTCAGAAGAAGATCGTCATCTACTCCAAGCAGCCCATCAGCGTCAACGAGGAGATCACCTACGACTACAAGTTCCCCATCGAGGAGAACAAGATCCCCTGCCTGTGCGGCACCGAGAACTGCCGCGGCACCCTGAACTGAGAGCCATATTTATTGTGTTCCCCGCCCCGTCCTCCGGCGCCTTCACAGCTCCACGTGGCCTGGTAATGGGGCCCGCGGCCAGTCGGTTCTCGGCCGGGATCCGCCCTCCCCCCGGGGAAGCCAGGTCCGGATCCAGGTTGCCTTTAGTGACCCCCGCCCCCTGCCGATTGGCTCCAGAGCCGGCGTTGACAACCTTTTGACAGGAGCTGAGGGGGAGGCAGCTTTGCCCAGGCAAGACTCGTTCCTTCCCCGCCCTCCACTCCCAGCATGCAGCTCTGCTTAGGACCAGGGGCGCTTGACCCAAATCCCCAGGATGCTCTGGGGTCAGCAGAGCAGAGTGCATGCTGGGAGCGGAGCTGCCCTCTTTCCAACCCAGTTGGGAGTTTTGCTTTGAGTTCGGACCCCTGCCTGCAGGGCCCCTCCCTTCTCCCCTCTTGATGGACACCTGTCGCCACCCAGTTGTCAGGAGAAGGGAGCCGAGCATGCTGGGAAATGCCATGGTCTTGTATGTGATCAGCCGAGGAGTCGGAGTCCAAAGCATTAGAGCCTGAAGCAGACTCGTCCTGTCCCTCCATCTGTTTGTCCCTGCGGCTCTTCCCACCCAGCCCCCCACCTGCACCAGGTAGCCCCCGGGCACCCTCTCCGGGGGGGAGGGGGGATCTGTTTAGCATGGTCGGGTTTTTACTGTTCTGTCCCCCCTCATCAGTTTTGATTCGCTCCACAATGAACGCAGCCTCCGCCCTTCGATGGCCGTGCCTCGCAAAGTCCCGCACCCCGTCAGCATTAACGCCTCGATATTTTTGTCCCCTCTATAGGGGGAGAAATCTAAACAAAACAATACCCAGCCCCCTCTCAAATATAACCGAACCAATCAGATCACTTCATCTCCGTATCCTGCTGTCAATCAGTGTGTGCCCCTCCCTTCCCCCCCCTGACATATTAAAAAAAATAAAAACACAAATAGGTAATAATAAAGGGGCTGGATTCTCCTCTCGCTCACCCCGGTGTCGCTCAGGCGGAGCGTGTCTCCAGCGTAAGCCGAGACCAGAATCGAGACCCCCTGTTAATTTTTCTTTAGGAGAAGAAAGTTGTGTATATATTCCAGATGGACTGGCTGTTTCTTGTAGAAACACACAAAAGTTATTGGTATGTAAATATTCTTTTATTTTTCCCCTCTTCCTACTAAAAAAGAAAAAAATGGTTGTAAATAACAGCTATCTTTTTCCCCTCGCCCCAGTTTAATTTCCTTCAATGCGAAGTTTGCTTTATTATCCCTGGGGTGAAAGCAAAAAAGCCCTTTATCAACGGGGACTGGAGAAAATATAGTTTGTTGAGTTGCTTTTTTCATGGGAGTCGGTTCTGAAAGACGGGAAAACAGTAGATCTGGCTTGTGGAGATGGAGCCAATCTTGCCGGGTCGTTCGCAAGTCTCAACCCGACGCTGGTTGGGGTTATGGCTTTGTTTTCAAAAGACGAATGCTTCCCACCGGGTGGATTTTGTCCAGGGGTCTGGACTGTCCAGGGTCCAATCTATGCGATGTTGATTTGCCTTCAACTCTGTTTCGATGGGATTTTGTCTGGGAAGGCAGTTAAATCCCTGTCCCTGTTTCTGAGCTTTGGGCTGTGCTGTCCTAAAGCGGGAATCACCAAATCTTGTTGGTTTGTTGCATCTGCCTTTTCGAGGTTTGGATTATCCACGCCTACAGTTCCATCCCCCAAATCCCTTCTCGTTTAGTTTTGCGTTCACCTTTCCAAAGTTCAGATTATCCACGGATCCATCTGCAACTTCTCTTCTCTCATCCACAGGGCCGATCTAGACGCCAATACATTTGCCCTTCCTCCACGGGACTCCAAGGTGTATAGCCAGAGCTGAAATCAACAGCCAAATTGTAACCCGTAGCGTTGTTCTCCTTTGCCAGCCAAGTATCCAAAATGGCTAGTGATTTTTGGGGTCGCTAGCTCGAGATCCCACACAAATATCTGGCTTCTAAGGGGCAGATAGTTGTCATTTCCTGAAAGTGGGGCCCATTTCAGCTGTCAGTGTGGGCACCCCAGAACTAGAAGAATCAAGGCTGTTCTTTCCTCAAGTCTGCTTCAAAAGCTTTTTGTCTTGAGCTCAAATCTTTCTGCCGATGGCAGTCAGCAGGCCTCAACAGCTCATGAGATCAAACCGCCGAACCTTGGCTGTTGGAAACCTTCCTGGCTTTGATTGGAAACTGCTTTGCCTCCACCATCACATCGGGAAACACACCGGTCTGTCTGGCAGCCGCTGTTCCTGTCCCCCGGCATGTTTTTACCAAATGAAATTGAGCTGGGTAACGGTTCATCTGAGATGGGCAGTGGGGGAATCTTGGGGTAAATCCAGAGCGACTCCACGGAGTTCTGCAGGGCTGTGGCCCAATTCTGATCCCAGTTAGACCAGTCTGAACCCGGAGAGACTCCAAGTCACCCTAGCTTTCCTCTGGTGTAACAAACTTCTGTTGGAATCAGTGGACTTGGTTTCAGATTCCCTCTGGATTTACTTCTGGAGCTGTCTGTCCCTTCCTGTCGAGGGACAGTTGTGACCAATTTATTTCTCGCTGAATCGTAACGGAGTGTGTCTCTTGTCCAAACTCCACCTCGCGCACGGTGAAGACATTGTAACCTGCTGTTCCGCCCAGAAATACACCAGCCACGGCCTATAGACTCGAACCTCTTAACCCACGGAAACAGTGGCCGTTTCCTCTGTGTAATACATTAAACTCAAGCGCCAATGAAACCCGCGTCTCTCTCATGTCCCCTCTCTGTAGCGTCCACGGGGCATTTAACACGTGCCTAACACCTCCGAACTCCCCCAATTTGAAGCTGGGTTGCCGATTTTAATCACCCCAGTCCCTTATTTGGTTTTTTAAACTGTTTCTGGCTGCGGTGGCTTGTAACTTGCCTCGTTTTCTCGGCATTGATTTTAATCTCTGGGCTCGCTTCTAGCTTGTGGGGTCGGAGCAAATGTTTTTGCCCCTCCGGCGCCGCACGGGTATGGGGAGAATGGGGACCTCCGATCAGCTCAGAAAGCAAGATTTCAGGCCCTTGCTCTGGAATATGCATATTCGTCGAGGCTTTGGGCTAATCTCTCAAACTTTTCAAAGCTACCGCGGTCACTTAGAGACGCACAGGATTTAGAGCCGACATCTAACTCCGTTAACTTCAGTGCAGGTGGGCCACAGCTCTTGTTTCTCTTTGGATCCCCGCAATCCCTGTATCTTTCCGAAGCAGACTACGAGACGGAGCGTCCATGATACATGGAAGTCGGTTTTCTAACTCGCCTGGTCGGAAAGGCCGCCCGCCGCTGAGGAATATTTTGAAACATCACAGCTTCGCCCTTTGCTCCACAGCTCATCCAGGAGGGAGAAAATCAATGTCAAACCCCATCTACTCTGGGGAATATCTGCCCTGGTAGCTGCCCATTCAGATCTGGTTTTGTCTTGGCTGCATCCCAGCGTGTCAAAGAGCTCGTCCGTTTTCCTTGGAACTCAGCCACCCTTGTGCTCAGTAATCGCGTTAAGTGGGTCTCTTAAACAGGCGCCTCTTGTCTGAGATTCCCTTCCCTTCTGCCTTGGAGGCTTTGGGATCTCTTCTCCCGTCTCAGCTGAACCGTTTTTTCTCCAGGTGGGGGGGACAGAGAATAGCCAGAACTAGACATGGATGCAAAGCAGTTTCCAGCGATCTCTGCCCAACATTAGCTTCTGAGCCAAGAGAAACCAGATCAACAATGCCGATGGGAGGAAAGCTCACCCCATCCCTCTGTATTCGACAAAACCCACTCAGAACCGACTCCCAGAGCTCTAGGGTAGGTCAAAAAACACCCCCCAGAAGTTCCCCCCGTTTTTCTGTGCGTGTTGTTAAAGATCTCTCCAGCTGGGGGAGCTGAACGACCGTGTTCGGCTCAGAGAGGAGAAAACAGACACATTCCCTTACCCCTTCTTCACCAAAGTATGAGCGATCTCCCTCCTCTCTCTCTCTCTCTCTCTCTCTCTCTCTCTCTTTAATTTGCTCTCCTCGGTTTCCTCCTGTACATATGTTAATACGTTGTGGATTCAATACTTGGTGCGCGACAGCACATTTTTATAAATGTCATTAAACTTTTATTGTAAAAAAAGAGAAAAATACAGACACCCAGGCGGGGTTATTTATATTTTTTCTTATCCTGGTTGTGCATCTTACGTTTCCGTGTGTGTGTGTCTCTCTCTCCCCCCCCACTTCTCTCCCCCGCTCAGCCGTGAGAGAGACTGTGGGTGCTTGGCTGTTTTTCAATCTGAACCCCGGACCGGCTGGATCCGGGGTGGGGAAGGGGACGTATGAGGCCTTTACCCTTAAGGGGTGCTGGCCCGGGCCAGGAAGCTGGTTAGTTTATGGGGGTGGGGAATGGGACATGGGGCCTCTACCTTCTTGGCCCCAATCCAGCCCCGGGGTGGGGGAGTGGCTTGGAGGGGCAGGAATGGGACATGAGGCTTTTCCTCTCTAGGAGGTGGTGTCCCCGGGGTAGGGGAGTGGCTGGCTCTGGAGGGTGGGGAATGGGACAGGGATCTTCCGTCCCCCCTGCCCCTGGGCTCTGATCTGGCACAAGAGCTCATCTCTGCTACCCACCCACGCCCTGCTGGTGACAGACAGGTACCGATCTGTTTGCGAAAGCGTCTCACCATGGGAAAGAGGAACCCCAGTGTCCGGTTCCTGTCTCCTTGTGTCACCTCGTGCGGGGGAGCAGCGCAGGCCGGTAAGGTACGAATCCACCTAGGTCTGCCCTGTGTGGGCAAGGGGGGCACCGATGGGGTGAATCCCTGCTGGGACGGCTGCAGTCACCCACCACTAGCCCCCTTTTCCCTGCACTGGGAGGGGAGTGGGGTCTGGTGGTTAGAGCAGGGGGCACTGGGAGCCGGGATTCCTGGGTTCTCTCCCGGGCTCTGAAAGGAGAGTGGGGTAGAGTGAGGTAGCAGAGGAGCCAGGACTCCTGGGTTCTCCCCCAGCAGTGGGAGAGGAGTTGGCTCGAGTGGTCAGAGACGGGGGGGGCTGGGAGCCGGGACTCCTGGGTTCTATCCTTGGCTCTGGGGAAGAGAAGGGAGTGGGGTCTAGTGGTCAGAGCGGGGGAGGCTGGGAGCCGGGACTCCTGGGTTCTTCCTCACCTCCCCCACCTGTTGTGGTTTTATTTTTAATCCAGTGAGTGACCTCGCCCATTGGCCACGCGGGGGCGCTCGGTGCGTTTCCAAAAGCCTCCCGGGCCAGGTGGGTGTGTGGTGGGGGCTGAGCTCCCCCTCTCTCCCCCCCCCCCCCCCGGCCCAGATCCGGCGCGGTGCTGGGAATAGGGAAGTGGGTGGTTCTGCACAGCGGAAAAAGGACCCGCCAGTCACTGGGCTGAAACAGGTAGTGGTTGGGGGGGGGGGGGCAGGCCGTCCCAATCTGGGGCCTGAACGGGTCTAGTAGCCCCCGGGACCCCCCCCCCGGCCTGTGCACCCCCCATGGCTGGAGGTCAGGCCAAGCAGGGGGCAAGAGGCGGGCTGGTTTAGGGAGGGGGGAAGGGGGGTCGGCTTGGATCCAGCCCCAGGCGGTGGGGGTGCGGTGGGGGAGGTGACGAGGGGGGAGCAGGTTTTAGCTGGACCCCCCCCTCCCCTTGAAATGGCTTCGCGGTGGGTTCGCGCTAGGGCAGCCCCGTGAGCACCCACAGCAGCCAGAGAGAAAGGGGAAGAGAACCCAGGAGTCCTGGCTCCACCCCCACCTCGCTCTACCCCTTAGACCCCGCTCCCCTCCCCCAGGTGGGGACAGAACCCAGGCATCCCGGCTCCCAGCCCCCCCCTGCTCTAACCACTAGACCCCACTCTCCTCCCAGAGCTGGGAAGAGAACCCAGGAGTCCTGGCTCCACCCCCCACCTCGCTCTACCCCTTAGACCCCGCTCCCCTCCCCCAGGTGGGGACAGAACCCAGGCATCCCGGCTCCCAGCCCCCCCCCCTGCTCTAATCACTAGACCCCACTCCCTTCCAGAGCGGGGGGGGGGGGGGGAGGAGAACCCAGGCGTCCTGCGCGGGGCGGGCGCTAGGACCCGCGGGCGGGGGGCGGGGCCCGGCTGTCTGGCTTACAAGGGCAGCACCATGGAGGGGCTCAGAGCGGGAGGATGTCACCGGGGCCAGGACACCGCAGCGGGCAGGGAACCCCGGAGTCCGGGCCGCGCCCGGCCGATCAGGTACCGACCCCCTCCCCCGCACGGGGCCGGGCCGCTCCCGCTGGGCTACGTGGCCGGGCCGGGCTGGGAGCGGGGCGCCTCTAGGACGCCTGGGTTCTATATCGCGTTCTGGGAGGGGGGCTGGGAGCCAGGACGCCTGGGTTCTCTCCCCAGCTCTGGGAGGGGAGTGGGATAGAGGGGGGGGGGGGGAGGTGGAGGGACCCAGGACTCCTGGGTTCTCTCCCCAGGTCTGGGAGGGGAGTGGGATAGAGCAGTGGGGGAGGGGGGGGGGGGCTGGGAGCCAGGACTCCTGGGTTCTCTCCCCAGCTCTGGGAGGGGAGTGGGATAGAGGGGGGGGGGGAGGAGGTGGAGGGATCCAGGACTCCTGGGTTCTCTCCCCAGCTCTGGGAGGGGAGTGGGATAGGGGGGGAGGGGAGTGGGATAGGGGGGGGGGGAGGTGGAGGGATCCAGGACTCCTGGGTTCTCTCCCCAGCTCTGGGAGGGGAGTGGGGTCTGGTGAGTTGGCGGGCGGGGGGGGGGGGGAGGTGGAGGGATCCAGGACTCCTGGGTTCTCTCCCCAGCTCTGGGAGGGGAGTGGGGTCTGGTGAGTTGGCGGGGGGGGGGGGGAGGTGGAGGGATCCAGGACTCCTGGGTTCCATCTCCGGGGGGAGGGGGGCGGTGGCACCAGTTGCTCCGCTGTCGAAGCTGGAGCAAATTCGGGGTCTGAGACATTTTCCATCCCCAGCTCTGCTCGGTTAACCCTTCGCGGCCAGCGAGCAGGTGCTTCCCCGCCGGAGCCTGCTGCCCCGGCCCACCTGGCACCCCGCCCCCGCTCAGACCCAGGGGCCCGGCTACCCCCTGTTCTGGGCCCGGCGGGGACCCCTCTCCTGAGATCGGCTCTGAACTAGGGCAGCGTTTCCACCCTGGCCCGGCTGGTGCGCTCTGATGTACTCGCCCCTGCCAGCCAGGGGACCGGCTCACACCCATGCTTCAGGGCATCCCTCAGCCAGGGTCAGGCAGCACAGCATGGGATGAATGGGGGCAGGGCACCTTCGTGGAGCGGCCACGGGCCCAGGGGTCTGCATGGGGGAGGGTAGGAGCCAGGACTCCTGGGTTCTCTCTCCAGCTCTGGGAAGGGAGTGGGGGCTGGTGGGTTAGAGCAGTGGGGGCTGGCAGCCAGGACTCCTGGGTTCTCTCTCCAGCTCTGGGAGGGGAGTGGGGGCTGGTGGGTTAGAGGGGGGGGGGGGGAGAGCTGGGAGCCAGGACTCCTGGGTTCTCTCCCCAGCTCTGGGAGTGGAGTGGGGGCTGGTGGGTTAGAGCAGGGGGGGCTGGGAGCCAGGACTCCTGGGTTCTCTCCCCAGCTCTGGGAGTGGAGTGGGGGCTGGTGGGTTAGAGCAGGGGGGGGGGGGCTGGGAGCCAGGACTCCTGGGTTCTCTCCCCAGCTCTGGGAGTGGAGTGGGGGCTGGTGGGTTAGAGCAGGGGGGGCTGGGAGCCAGGACTCCTGGGTTCTCTCCCCAGCTCTGGGAGTGGAGTGGGGGCTGGTGGGTTAGAGCAGGGGAGTCTCTGGGAGTCAGGACTCCTGGGTTCTCTCCCCAGCTCTGGGAGTGGAGTGGGGGCTGGTGGGTTAGAGCAGGGGGGGCTGGGAGCCAGGACTCCTGGGTTCTCGGGCTGTGTTCCGTGGTGGCGGCAGGTCAAGGGCAGCGCTGGCTCTAATCTCATGGCCAGCCCCTTATCTCTGCTTTACTTCGGCCACTCGCCTCTGGAGAGGGGGAGGGGACGCCAGGAGGTGCCAACATGAGAAAACGGTTAATATGGGCCTGGAACCGACCAGACTGGCACTAGGGGGCACGGCAGAGGGACCAGCAGGGGGCGCTCTCCCCTGGGGGTCAGGACTGGCCCTGATGCCCCAGGGCGGCACTAGGGGGCGCTGTGCTGCGGGGAGCTGCGGTGCTATTCACCTGTGACTTTTCCCAGGGGGCTCCCCAAACCGGCTCCGTCTGTTCTCCGTGTCCCCGCGTCCGCCCCGCCCTGGGGAACGAGGCCCGGCTCCCTCCCAACCCGTGTGCCCCCCCAGCGGTGCCGGTGCCCCCCCCATTACCCGGGGGCTCGCGGTGGCTTTTGAAGTGCCAGAGGGGGTAGATCTCCCCCCGTGAACCACCTGAAGTCTGAGCCAGGGTGTGGTGAACCGCCAACGCCCCCATGTAATTATTTGCAGTCGGGGATTGGCTCCATGCCCTGCTGCCAGCGGTCAGAGCAGGTGTGTGGGTTAGAGCGGGGGGAGGGGGGGGAGGGATCCAGGACTCCTGGGTTCTCTCCTGGCTCTGGGAGGAGAGTGGGGTCTAGTGGGTTAGGGCAGCGGAGGTGGGAGCCAGGACTCCTGG
Organism: Sternotherus odoratus; assembly: GCA_032164245.1. Lineage (NCBI taxonomy): Eukaryota > Metazoa > Chordata > Testudines > Kinosternidae > Sternotherus > Sternotherus odoratus. Next base: position 106,270,002 of record JAVMKO010000006.1, on the reverse strand, counting down.
GTTCTGCCCTCGAAGGGGGGTTGGCTGGCATGCAGCATCCAGTAACTGCCCGAGTGCAGACCCCGGCTGGCCGGGCTGCTTGGGGGGTGGGGATGGAGAATTTCTCCCACAAAATGACCCGTCGTTTCCCTCTCCTAAGCAGGCTTCCCTCATTCACTGGCCTTCCCATTGCTGGGAAATGGAGACCGGAAGGGAGCTGTGCTTAGGGTGCTGGGGGATCTGGACTCCTGGGTTCCCTCCCTAGCCCTGGAAGGGGAGTGGGGTCTAATGGTTAGAGCGGGCACAGGGCTGAGAGCCAGGACTCCTGGGTTCTATCCCTGACCCTATCCTGGGTCGCTCTGAGCCTCAGTTTCCCCAGCTGTAAAAGGGGGAGACGTTTTGTCTGTTTAGGCCGTGAGCCCTTCGGGGCAGGGACTGCCGGGGGAGGGGGGGAGCGCCCCCTACCGAGCCCTGCCCCGCTCCCTGCAGCACAGCGCCCCCTAGTGCCGCCCTGGGGCATCGGGGCCGGCCCTGACTGCCGGGGGGGAGCGCCCCCTACAGAGCCCCCCAGTCCTTCCAGACAGCGCCTCCAACCGCAGTGAACCAGACAGAGCCAGAAAAGGAAGTTCTTAAAAAAGCGAAGCTAAGGTCAGCTGCAGGCCGCTCTTTAAAATAGCTCTTTAAATAGTGGTTTATGGCAAGAAGTGCTCCCGAGAAGGCTGGGAGGGGGGTTGGACGGGCCCTTCCTCAGCCAGCCCCCTGAGGTAGCTGCCTCGGTGCCACATGAGCCTCGGTCCAGGCGGCGTTATGAGCGGCTGTTCCCCAGCCGCCCCGCCCCAGAAGTGGCCGCATCTCAGGGTCCCCCGTACCGCGTCGCTCTGCAGCTGTTCCCAAGGTGCCCCACCCCGGAGCCGCTCGTCCTCGCCTGTTGTTTGTTGGGATGCAGGGGATGGTTTGGCTCCATTGTTCGTTCCAGGGCGGCTTTGCTTCCTGGCCGCTGACACACACACAGGCCTCCTTTGTCGTTCGTTATTTCAGGGCGGAAATTGCTCTCCAGTCCGCTTACGGTTCCCACAAGCCACAAGCCGGGGGGAGGGGGGGAGCGGGGAACCCAGGCATCCGGGGCAGCAAAGCCGTAAATTATAGCCCTGGGCGTCGGCACCTGCCACAGAGGGGGGATGACGTCCGGGCCTGGCTGGGGACATCTGGCCCCTGCCGGGTGGGGGCGGGATGGTCTCGGGATGGCGGCAGGATGGGACCCAGGAGTCCGGGACCCCGGGCCTGAGCTCCCTCCCGGCGCCCGCCTCCCCGGCCTGCGATTTCCATCCCCCTGGCCTAACCCCCGGCCTGTCTCCCTTCTCCCCGCAGGGCATGATGGAGGGGGACCGGCCCCGTCAGGTGTATCTGGTGACAGGCGGCTGCGGGTTCCTGGGCTCCCACCTGGTGCGGATGCTGGTGGAGCGGTCGCCCAACGTGGCCGAGGTGCGGGTCTTCGATTTGCAGCTGGATCCGGCCCTGGGGCAGCTGGGGACAGGTGAGGCGTCGTCCATCCCCCGACTCCCTCCAGCAGGGGGCAGGGCTGCATGCCCCCCTCCCATCTTGGAAACGGCCCCTTGGAGGGGCTCCAGACCCCCAAAGGACCCCCCTCTTCCTTCAGGGTCGGCCCCATGGCCTCCCCACCAGCTAGACTGAGCTATGGGTCTCTAAGCCCCCACCCCATCCCGCCGCTTCGTTCCTTAAGCTCTGCCCGATGAGACAACCCTGGCGTTGGTCTACGTCCATTTCCACCGGTCCCTTCTCGACCTTAGCTGGGCCAGGAGCAGGGTTAACCCTTTTGCCCCCCACTCTGGGGCAGTTGTGAAAAGTAGAGGGAAACTGAGGCACGCCTGGGATTCCAGAAAATATTACAGGAAATCCCCACTTCACCCCTCAGGGGCCGCCCCAAGCAGGACCCGTGTGAACCCGTGTCCTGGGGGGGTTCAAACCCGCCCGTGTTATCTGCCGGCCACCTTCACAGCCTCCCAGCTTGGTCTTATCTATCGAACTCAGGGGCCGACACTCACTGCAGAGCAGTCTCCCCCCCCCCCCCCCCCGGTGGGGCTGCTCCCCTAGATGTTAGCTAACTGGATGTACTGGGGGTGGGGGGGTTTTCATGCCCCCACCCTCCAGCAGCCGTCTGCCACCCTGAAGCCTTGGGGTGTGAAAATGGGCTGGGTCCTGCCATGACCCCCTCCCTTTGTCTACGAGGGGCGCAGGAGACTCCCTTTCCCCCATGGCTCGGCTGGCTTGGAGTGCCCATCCCCCTAAGCTGTGGGAGAGGGAGGGAGGGAGGGACCCCTTTGAGTACTTGGGGGCCCGGGCAACGTAGGTTTGTCCCCCTGCAAAGTCGGGTGTTAATGGAGCCCAGTCCCTGGGGCTCTGCTGGCGAGGAGCGCAGGGCGCTCCCCACATTGGCTGCTCCCCCCAGAGCTGTGTGCATGCGAGGACCCCGTTGCCCTCGTCCCCAAGGCAGAGTCCTGCCCGCGTCTCCCGCCACGCTCGCGTCTCCCGCCACGCTCGCGTCTCCCGCCACGCTCACGTCTCCCGCCCTGCCCGCGTCTCCCGCCCTGCCCGCGTCTCCCGCCACGCTCACGTCTCCCGCCCTGCCCGCGTCTCCCGCCCTGCCCGCGTCTCCCGCCATGTTCTGCCGGGGGCTCAGATCCCTCCGGCTCGGCTGTCCCGGCAAGGGCAGGCCGGGAGCTCGCTCCCTGGTCCACAGCTGTGAGCTGCAGCGCCGCCCGCATGACTCAGCTCTCCCGTGCGCTGGCTGGGCTCGGTCCCGCTCACGTGCCGGCGTCGCTGACGGGTTCCTGAGGCTCACGGGCCTTTCCTCTGGGTTAGAGGCGAAGCCAGAGGTGGGGGGAGGAACCGTTCCTCCCCGGCTGGTTCAGCTGTTTGCACTTTGGAAGACGCCTCCGCTCTGAGCCACTGTTTGAGCTCTCGGCCGGCGCAGCTACGGGGCCGGATTGTGGCCCGAGGTGACGCTGTCCTTCCCGAGGAGGGGATCCAAGCTGGGGAGCCCCCACTACCCGCCCGAGCCATCCTGTGTCTGCCAGGGGATCTGAGCCGTCGGTGGGGAAAATAACTCTGCACCTGAGCCCTTCTCCCAGCGCCCCCGGCCCTGCCGTGTTTGGGGAGAGTTGAAATATAGAACCCTAGGACGGGACCTCGCGAGGTCGTCTAGTCCCATCCCCTGCACTCACGGCAGGACTGAGTATGATCTAGACCATCCTTGACAGGTGTCCGTCCAACCTGCTCTTCAAATCCCCAGTGATGGAGATTCCACAACCTCCCTGGGCGAGTTATTCCAGTGTTAACCACCCTGACAAGAAGTTTTTCCTAATGTCCAACCTAAACCTCCCTTGCTGCAATTTAATCCCATTGCGTCTTCTCCTATCCTCAGAGGTTAAGAAGAACAATTCTTCACCCTCCTCCTTGTGACAAACGTTTATGTCCATGAAAACCGTTCTCATGTCTCCTCTCCGTCTTCTCTTCTCCAGACTCAACACACCCAGTTCTTTCAATCTTCCCTCCCAGATTCATGTTTTCTAGACCTTGAACCATTTTTGTTCCTCTTCTCCGGACTCTCTCCAGTCTGTCCACATCCTTCCTGAAGCGGGGCGCCCAGAACTGGACACAATACGCCAGCTGGTTCCGTATCAGCGCAGGCAGAGCGGATGAATTACTTCTCGTCTTGCTTATGACGTGCCTGCTAACACCGCTCATATGATGTTCTTTTTTTATAACAGTGTTACACTGTTGACTCATATTTAGCAGTTCTCCTTCCTAGACCGTCAGTTCCCGTTTTGTGCGTTTGCACCTGCTTGTTCCTTCCTAAGTGGGGGACTTTGCATTTCTTCTTCTTGAATTTCATCCTCTTGACTTCAGCCCATTTCTCCAGTCTGTCCAGCGCAGTTTGAATTTTCATCCTCTCCTCCAAAGCACCCGAAACCCCACCCAGCTTGGTCTCTCCCGCAAACTTTATGTGTACGCTCTATGCCATTATCATGATAGGTTTCCCTCCATCCCAGAATCTCTCCACCCCAAGGGGCTCTCCCCATTGATCCCACTGGGGACCACAGGAGTCTGAGCCCAGGAGAGTCCAATAGGAGATGGTGCCTGCGGTGGGATCCTGTCTGTCACCACCTCTCTGCCCCCAAGGGCTCTGGCTGGGCAATGGCTTTCCCCCCAGACTCAATCCCAGAGTTTGTTCTTTGGGCCCCCCAGAGATCGCCTTTGTCCTGGGCAAACCTGATTTAATCGGGCATTTCCTCCATCTGTGCCTTATTTTCCTATAAACATTGCACCTGCCCCCAAGATCCCTTGCAGGAAGTTTGCCCACGGGGGCCGTCCCCCTCTGGTTTGGATTGACTCAAGGCCCCTATGTGACGCCCAACCTGGCCCACTCCCCTTCGATTTACTCTCCGCAAACTTGTCTGCCAACCGGCCTGCGCTAGGCAGCTCCCCAGGCTTCCCAACTAGCCACATTTTACCCTCAAGGGGACGAATCTCCAAGGGTCCCTCCAACCCGGCTGGATTAAATGAAGCCTCCAGAGGCGTGAGCCTTGCACCCAGCCCACACTTGTGGTGATATTCTTCTGCCGGTGTGTGTGTGTGTGTGTGTGTGTCACACCTGAGTCCTCTGGACACCCCGAGACCTTTTCCTGTAAGAGGTGACTTCAGACAGCAGCAGTGGGGCCTTTGGGATCTTCCCCGTCCCCCCGCCGCTATCGCTTCGGGACTGAGGAGGGGCCGCAAGGGAGGGGGCGGGTCCACAGGTCCCACCAGGTTCAAAGCGCAGGACTTCTCTCCGGCCGGGAGGTCGGCCTCCGCGCCCCTCCCTCTGTAAACTGGGGCAACGATTTGGTATCTCGGCTCCCTGCGGAATGAGCATCCTGGGGCCTTTCCCCAGTTCCCCCCCTTCGGTCCTCTTGCCACTTCTCCGGATCGAGACGCTCCCAGCGCTCACCCCCCTCTGCCTGTCCGGGTGGGAGTGGGGCTTAGGCGCCATTCTCCTACCGTTTATTTCGACTTTTTTTCTACTGCCCACAAGTCACTTCTTGCCAAATGCTCCTGGTGCGTTGTGGATCCCACCGCTGCCACCACCTGTCCCAGAGCCACGCCCCAGGTTTTAAACAGTCTCTTGGAGGGACCCCGGAGGAGTCCCACTCTTCCTTCAGGGTTGGCCCTGCAGCCTCCACGCCTCTGAGACTGTGTGTGTCTGGGCTCCAGCCCCCCTGTTTTGCCTCTCGAGCCCTGGCTGGCGAGTCGAACTCAGGCAGACCCCGGGGTGTACAGGCGTGTCCACGCTGCAGGACCCATCGCACCCAGCCAGCATTGGCAGGGACACCCGGCTACTGTTTCCAAGCAGCGCCAGGTTCATTGCTCACTCGGCCTCCGGCCCCGGACCCCCTTCGCTTCACCCAGAGCCGGGAGCGAGTTCCCAGCTTCCTCCAGGAGCATCGCACATCCCGCTTTATCCTCCACTGGTCCCAGGCAGGGCCAGGCTGAGTTCACCCGCCCCACGCCCCCGGCCCGAACTTCCCGCGGTTGAGAATTCTTGGAGCTGAGCTTGTCTCTCCGGACCCTTGTTGATCTGGGTCAGTGTCAACCTGTCCCTTTGCGCCTCTGAGACAGCCAGGCATCCTACCTCCCCTCACCCCTCTCCTCTGCTGGTCTACGAGCAGGGTTAACCCTTTTGTGTCCCCCACCCCCACCCCCGGGCAGCCATGTACAGCCAAGTACAGAGGGAAACTGAGGGGGGGGGGTGGTTATAAAAATCTCGAGAAGTCCCACTTTGTCTCCCATCCACACGGCCCCGATTCCCTCCAGCAGGGGGGAGCGTGTGGACGCACGGACACACACGGAAGGAAGTAACGTGTTTTGTCATCCCGGCCCTCGGCTCCTATCTGCGGGCTCTGCTCGTGGATGGTGATTTCAGTGTGTGTGTGTGTGGGGGGGGGGGGATCAGAGAGCCGGGTGGGGGAGGGCTGTATCTCTAGCAGCTGCCTTTCTGGGTCAAGGGAGAACAATAGCGTTGGTGTCTGTGTTTTGTGTGTGCTAAGTCACGTAGTGTGTATGTTCGGGTGGAGGGGGGCGGGTCAGTTACTCATCTGTGCCGGCGTGAACCCAGGAGTCCGGACTCCCAGCTCCTGAGTGCTCATCACTAGTCCCTAGGATGCCTGGGTTCTGTACCTGGCTCTGGGAGGGGTCTGGTGGTTAGAGCAGGGGGACTGGGAGCCAGGACTCCTGGGTTCTCTTCCCGGCTCTGGGAGGGGAGTGGGGTCTAGTGGTTAGAGCAGTGGGGGCTGGGAGCCCGGACTCCTGGGTTCTCTTCCCGGCTCTGGGAGGGGAGTGGGGTCTGGTGGTTAGAGCTGGGGGCTGAGAGTCTGTGTGGTTTCCAGCACCCCCCTGCCGTGTGGTCAGCTCTCACCTCGGGCTGACCCAGCGGAGGAGCCGAGAGCTGCTCCGGGACAGGAATGGTTCCCAGACGCTGTCAGGGAGATGGAGGCAGGAGCAGAATTGATTAGAGCTGGGGCTGGGTGGGGCCCGGCTGGCGGGGCCCCGATATGTACGTCTGGGGCCGGGCTCTGGACTCAGTTCACCTGGCACCACACCAGCGTGGCCCAGCCGTGTCCTGTAACTGGAAACCAAAGAGAGAGAGCTGGGAGGGGACCCCCAGCAGACATAGGGGGGCAGACCAGGGCTGGGCTTGCAGGGCCTGCGGGTCGGGAGTGAGGGGCACCGGCAGAGCTGGGGGGGCAGGGCTGGGCTGGCAGGGGCTGCGGGTCGGGAGTGAGGGGCACCGGCAGAGCTGGGGGGCAGGGCTGGGCTGGCAGGGGCTGCGGGTCGGGAGTGAGGGGCACCGGCAGAGCTGGGGGGCAGGGCTGGGCTGGCAGGGGCTGCGGGTCGGGAATGAGGGGCACCGGCAGAGCTGGGGAGGGCAGGGCTGGGCTGGCAGGGGCTGCGGGTCGGGAGTGAGGGGCACCGGCAGAGCTGGGGGGCAGGGCTGGGCTGGCAGGGGCTGCGGGTCGGGAGTGAGGGGCACCGGCAGAGCTGGGGGGGCAGGGCTGGGCTGGCAGGGGCTGCGGGTCGGGAGTGAGGGGCACCGGCAGAGCTGGGGGGGCAGGGCTGGGCTGGCAGGGGCTGCGGGTCGGGAGTGAGGGGCGCCGGCAGAGCTGGGGGGCAGGGCTGGGCTTAATCCCGGCTCCGGGTCTAGATGCTGGAGAGTTTCCACCGGATTCCTGACTGGAGCCAGTGAACCCGGGAATCAAGTTCTTCCCAGTAAAGAGAGTTGAGAAATCACCTTTCCTCGGGGCCTCCGCTCCCACCCCCTGAGCCAGCCAATCTCTGCCCCAGGGCTGGATGGGAACTGGCGCCCCCTAGAGGCGACGGGCCCCGTGTCCCATACTCCCGTGTTTGCGTGACCTGCTCTCTGCCGGAGGATGTGCCCTCATGTGTTTCCATCGGGTGGTTTCTCTCGGAAAATGTGTTTCAGGGCTGGCGGAAGATCTCTGAGGAAACAGCTGGAAGGCGGGATGGAGAGACACGCAGGGGTTGGGGGGGGTGGCGGGACAGGAATGCGGAGGGTGGGGGCTGGCACGGGATGGGAGCCAGGAATCCTGGACGAAACCCAGCCCAGCTGGCAGGAAGGAGGATCAGGGATAGTTAAGATACCAGGAAAAGAACTGACCCCGCTCCCCTCCCAGAGCTGGGATAGAACCCAGGAGTCCTGGCTCCCTGCCCCACCCTGCTCTAACCCACCAGACCCCACTCTCCTCCCAGAGCTGGGATAGAACCCAGGAGTCCTGACTCCCCCCCCCCTTCCTCCCCCGCTCTAACCCAACAGACCCCACTCCCCTCCCAGAGCTGGGATAGAACCCAGGAGTCCTGGCTCCCAGCCCGCCCTGCTCTAACCCACCAGACCCCACTCCCCTCCCAGAGCTGGGGAGAGAACCCAGGAGTCCTGACTCCAACCCCCGCCCCACTTCAAGCCCTCTCACCGGGACGCTCTCTCTCTGTTTCAGAGAAGGTGAAGGTGACGCTGATCCAGGGGGACATCAGTAGCCCCACGGACGTTGGGGCTGCCGTGAAGGGGGCGGACGTGGTGATCCACGCGGCCAGCTTGGTGGACGTGTGGGGCAGGGTGCCGCCCGAGAAGATCACGGAGGTGAACGTTCACGGTACGGGAAGCCCGTCGCGGGGGATGGGAGCCCGTCGCGGGGGATGGGAGGGCGCTTTGCTGCAGGGAGCTCAGCAGGGGGCGCTCTCCCCTGGCAGCCAGCCTTCCGGCCTCGCTCCCCATAGCGCCTCCTGCTGGCTCTGGGGTAGCCGGGACCAGCCAGCGCCCCCTAGAGGCTGATCCGGAGCGTCTCCCCTCTCCTTTCCCGGCCCTCCGCCGCTCTTGGCAGGGGCCGTCTGTCTCGCTTCCAGCTTTCCGCTGGAGAAGCCCCGAGCGTCGGAAAATCCCTTTGGCGGCGTGGGAGGACTAAAGAGGGAAGCGGCTGCTGGGGGCCTTTGCCAAATTCAGGTTGCGTTACGGGGTGGGCTAGTGAACCTGGGGGCCCACTAGCCCTGTCCTGGCTCCCGACCCGGCAGCCTAATCCACCTCCTGAGTAACCGAGAATGATTCCAGAGCGGGAGAGTTTCGGTGCAGAAGGGAAACTGAGGTACGGGGCTGAGGGAGAAGCGGGGAGTCCTGGCTCCCCGCGGCTGCTCCGGGACCTGGTGCGGGGGTTGGGTTGCGGAGGAGAAGGCAGAGCTGGGGGCGCTCAGATACCTGATTAACCCCATGTTTTCCTCTCCCCCACCCCCTCCTGCAGGGACCAAACATGTGATTGACGCCTGCATCGAGCATGGGACCCAGTATCTGATCTACACCTCCAGCATGGAGGTCGTGGGCCCCAACACCAAGGGGGATCCCTTCTACAGGTACCTAGGCTCCCAGCCCCCCCCGCTCTAACCACTGGACCCCACTCCCCTCCCAGAGCTGGGGAGGGAACCCAGGAGTCCTGGCTCCCAGCCCCCCCGCTCTAACCACTGGACCCCACTCAGAGCTGGGGAGGGAACCCAGGAGTCCTGGCTCCCAGCCCCCCCGCTCTAACCACTGGACCCCACTCAGAGCTGGGGAAAGAACCCAGGAGTCCTGGCTCCCAGCCCGCCCCCCCCGCCCCCGCTCTAACCACTGGACCCCACTCCCCTCCCAGAGCGAGGGACAGAACCCAGGTGTCCTAGGAGTTAAAGTTCCTCATCCTTGGGAAGGAACAATCAGACGCACACGTACACAATGGGAACTGACGGCCCGGGAAGGAGAACTGAGGAAAGGGACCTGCGGGGTCACTGGGGATCACAAGCTGAATACGAGTCAACCGTGTAACACTGTTATAAAAAAAGAACATCACCCTGTTGCACAAATGGCTCGTTTCCTTTGGAGGTGTCCCAATTTACCTTCAAAGTACAGGCAGGCCTTGCAGAAAGCTTGAATACAAAAGTTTATTCGCTAGCGAAGTGAAGCCACAGAGATAGCTCTCAAATTATGGCTTCCCCTCATACCTCATTACAAGACTTTTTATATGGTTCTTTACATGGAGGAGGAGGCAAGAAGGGCCTCATGCAAATTAACAGGTGAAAAACATGACGTTGTTTCTTATCTATTTACTTATTTGTCTGGAAAGAACAAGACGTACAAACATAAAGTTCCTGCCTTGAAATGGTACATATGGGGTAAGAATACACGGAGATATGAGCTAAAACATACGTGGTAAGACAAACGTATGAAATATACAGGACAAGATATGAGTGAGGCCCAGTGGTGCCTCCAGGAATGCAGAACACAAGATAAAAACTTAAAGCAGCTCAGAGCTAGTTACCCAGCTTCAGTAAGACATTTTCCTATATTTTAACCTTTTCTTACACCCCTGGGCTGTGTTAGCAGGCGTGTTGTAAGCGGGACACGAGAAGTAATTCATCCGCTCTGCCCCGCGCTGATACGGGATCAGCAGGAGAATTGTTCTGGGGGCATTTCAGGAAGGATGTGGACAGATTTGGAGAGAGGCCAGAGAAGAGCAACACAAACGATTCAAGGGCTAGAAAACATGAACCTGGGAGGGAAGATTGAAAGAACTGGGTGTGTTGAGTCTGGAGAAGAGAAGACAAAGAGGGGACATGAGAACAGTTTTCGTGGACATAAAAGGTTGTTACAAGGAGCAGGGTGAAGAATTGTTCTCGTTAACCGCTGAGGACAGGACAAGACGCAATGGGCTTAAATTGCGGCAAGGGAGGTTTAGGTTGGACATGAGGAAAACTTCCTGTCGGGGTGGTTGACACGGGGATAACTCGCCCGGGGAGGCGGTGGAATCTCCGTCACTGGGGATTTGAAGAGCCGGTTGGACACACCCGTCAGGGCTGCTCTAGTCAGCGGTTCCCAAACTTTACCGACCCGCAAACCCCTTTCCCGAAAATATCGACGCTCGCGAGCCCCCTCGGAGAAATGACACTTTCTGGGGATTTTCTCCCTTTCCTGAGCGTACCTGGCAGCCCCAGGGATCGTGGAAATCCTTTGGGGTTTCCGACGCGCTGATTCCCCACTATTTCTTATGACCGTATTATTGACCATTATTCCTTTTATTACATTATGAAGACAGCCGTCCCCTTCCAAGCTTTCGCTCCCGTAGCTCCGGGGTGTATCGGGGCAGATCAGACGTGGCGTCGCAAGGCGGGTTTCAAAAGACAACTCCACTAAAGAGTCGAGCAGTCCAGGAAAACAGCCCCCGGCTCTAACGAAGCTTAAACTCGTTCTGCCAGGACGTCCTGGTCGTGAGCACCCCGGGATCCATTTCACGAACCCCCAGGGGCTCCCGGACCCCGGCGTGGGAGCCGCTAGTCTAGCTAACACTCAGTCCTGCCGTGGGTGCAGGGCACGGGACGAGACGGTCTCTCGGGGTCCCTCCCAGTCCTGTGATTCTCTGGTTCCATGACGCCCGCCCCGCCCTGCGGTCTCTGGCTCCCACCCAGCCGCAGCTGTTCCCAGCCCCACCCAGGGCTTCCCTCAGGGTTCCCACCCCAGCCCCATGGCAACCGCCGCATGAAACAAACACTCTGCAGGCCGTGGGCATGGCGAGCCGTGACGCCCTTCACGGCTGTCCCGGATGCCTGGGTCCCATTCCCTCTCTCTCTCTCTCCCCGCCCCGCCCCCCAACCCGGGCTGCGTCTGTCTGCCATCCCGGATGCCTTGTTCCTGTTTTCATCTCCTGAAGCTTTTCAGGAGGCAGGCAGCTGTGCTTTGGTTTTTGCACACAGCTCCAGTGTGGCCCCTCCAGATGTGTGTGTGTGGGGGGGTCTGGGGACAGCAGGTTCCATCCAGCGCTGGCTGGGGGTTGTTTCAATATCCCTCCCTTGCTTGGAGCCAGCTGGGGGGGTTCCAGTGGGGGGTGGGTGGGGAATACCTGAGGGGGAGAGGCTGGGGAGGTGGCCATAGCCCAGGGCATGAGGGGTGGTGGGAGCGGTGGGATCGCAGCAGACTGGAAAGGGCTTAAGGGGGGAGGGGGACAGGGACTGACAAACTCAGAGCAAGATGATGGTGGCGGTAGTGGGATCCCAGCAGAGAGGAAAGGGCTTTTAATGGGAGGGAGGTGGGGACTGCCAGAGCTGCAGATTGATGGTGGGAGCGGTAGGATCCTGGGAAGGGGACGGGCAGGAAGGACGTGGCACTGCCCCATAGCGCCTGTTTCTCTCCCATTGCAGGGGGAATGAGGACTCGGCCTACGATGCCCGGCACGAGCAGCCGTACCCCCTGAGCAAGGCGCGGGCCGAGCGCATGGTCATCGAGGCCAATGGGACGCCTGTAAGTAGCCCCCTGGCACAGCCCCCGGGATGGGGAATGAGACCGAGGCACCGGGAAGAGCACCTCCTGCCCCACAGCCCCACGGGAGGGAGGAAATGGGACCCAGGTGTCTGGGTCAGGGAATGGTCAGCATCTCTAAGGAGTCCCCCAGCACCTGGGAGGAAGGAAGTGGGACCCAGGTGTCCGGGAAAGGAAATGGAACCCAGGCATCTGGGACGAGCCCACTAAGGACTCTGCAGCCATCGAGGGGATTGGGGATGGGGAATGGGACCCAGGCGTCCGGGATGGCATCACACAGAGCACCCGGCCTCTGGGGAGTAAGGGGATGGGACCCAGGCGTCCGGGTTGGGGACGGGGACCCAGGCATCCGGGCGCTCACCCCCATGTCTGCCCACAGCTGGGGGGCGGTCGGTGGCTGGTGACCTGCGCCCTGCGCCCCACGGGGATCTATGGGGAGAAACACCCACTAATGAAGGAGTTCTACGAGAAGGGGCTGACGACGGGACGGAGGCTGCTCCGGGCCATTCCGGTCAGCACCGAACACGGCCGGGTCTACGTGGGTGAGTGACAGCGCGGTGCCCCTCACTCCCGACCCGCAGCCCCCTGCTAGCCCAGCCCTGCCCCCCCAGCTCTGCCGGTGCCCCTCACTCCCGACCCGCAGCCCCCTGCTAGCCCTGATCCCCCTCCCCCTCTCGGCTCTGCCAGTGCCCCTCACTCCCGACCCGCAGCCCCCTGCTAGCCCTGATCCCCCTCCCCCTCTCAGCTGTGCCAGTACTCCCTGGCGGTGGGCGGGCACCGGGGTTGACGCAGGAAGACACTGAAACCGGGGCTGGGGGCGGGGTTGTGTGTGTGGCGCGCTGCCCCCTGCTGGCGGGGACCGGGCTCGCCGGCGTGCGGGGTTGAATGCCTGGGGAGATTTATTTCGGGGGGGGGGGGGAGAGCAGCAGCAGCGCCCCCTCCTGGGGCGGCTCAGGGCTCCGTGTCTGACCCCGTCTCCCCCGCAGGCAACGTGGCCTGGATGCACGTCTTGGTGGCGCGGGGGATGCAGGACGCCCCGGCGGCCATCGGGGGCCAGGTCTACTTCTGCTACGACGCCTCCCCCTACAAGAGCTACGAGGACTTCAACATGGAGATCCTGGCCGCCTGCGGCTTCCGCCTCCTGGGCTCCCAGCCCCTGGTGCCCCACTGGCTCCTGCGCGGCCTGGCCTTGGCCAACGACCTCCTCCGGCGCCTGCTCCGCCCCTTCTTCTCCTACGCCCCCCTGCTCAACCGCTACACCCTGGCCGTGGCCAGCACCACCTTCACGGTGCAGACGGACAAGGCCCAGCGCCACTTCGGCTACCAGCCCCTCTACAGCTGGGAGGAGAGCCGGGCCCGCACTGTGGCCTGGATCCAGGAGGTCGACGCCCAGAGAGAGGCGGGGAAGTAGGGCGGGGGGGGAGCCGGACGGGAGCGGTGGACTGGGCGGCCGGGTCTTGGTTCCAGCCGGCGTGTGTCTTTGCGGTGAATCCAGCTCCGGAGTGAGGGATCCAGATCCAGGTGTTGTTCCCACCCGCCAGTGTCAGGGCCAGGGGAGCGGCGAATCCGCCTCCGGGTTTTTCAGAGCAGGGGATGTGGAAATCCGGATCCGGCTTTTGCTCCGATCCTACCTCCATCCCGCCAGTGAAGCTGGCTCCATGGGGACGGATTCCCGATCCGGGTTTTGCTTCCAGCCCCTCAGTGCAGAGGAATTTGTCAGTCCGGGTCTTGTCTCATCCCGGCCCGGGGTGGACTCGTGGACTCGGTTACCTCCGGATCCAGATCCATGCTCCACTCCCGGATTTTGCTTCCACCCCAAATGCATTACACTAGACCAGGGGTGGTCAAAGTCCGGCCCTCGGGCCGTTTTCATCCAGCCCCAGAGATCCGGCCAGGGGAGCGGGGCCATTGGCCCTACTCTCCCGGGACGGGCGCCAGGCAGAGCACAGCAAGAAGGGATCGGGGGAAGGGGGAGGGGGCTTATAGAGGGGATGGGGTCCCGGGGGGTAGTGGGTTAGGGTGGGAGGGTCTCGGGAGGGGGCACTCAGGGAACAAAGAGCGGGGGGGGGGGCTTAGATAGGGGATGGGGTTCTGGGAGGTCAGTTAGTGGGGGGAGGGTGTCCAGAGGGGGCGAGCTGGGTGGATGGCTCGGATTTTCTGAGGGGGGCAGTTGGGGGGGGGGGAGTGGGTGGGAGTCAGATGGGGGCGGGGCCAGGCTGTTTGGGGAGGCACAGCCTTCCCTACCCAGCCCTCTTCATAGTTTTGAACCCCTGTGTGGCCCTTGGGCCGAAAAGTTCCCCCCCCCCCCGCCCTAGACCATCCCTCTCTGTTTGCAAATGGATCCAAATCTGGATTTTGTGACCCTCCTGATCTTCTACTGACCCCAGCTCCCCAGTGCACTTCTGGGAGGGGGGGGGGGGTCAGCTCCATTGTAGAGGGATCTGGACCCAGAGCCCCCCCTCCCCCAGCCCCATGTCAGTGCAGAGAAGGGTCAGACAGCTGGACCCGGATCCTACTCAAGAAATCTGGGTCCTGGATTTTCCAGCCACCCCAGAGCCCGGCTCTGCTAATGTAGGATCCAGCTCCAGGTTTGGGTCCAGCCGGGCCCCATAGCTCTCAGTGGGGCAGACTCCGGATCCCTGACATACTCGAAGAATCCAGCTCCGGGTTCTGCGTCCACCCAAGTGCAGCGGATCCGGGTCTGTAGAAACCCGGCTCCGGGTTCTGCATCAATCTCTTATACCTCTTCGATTGGAGTCCATTCCCCAGTGACCTCCAGCTCCAGGCTTTCCCTCGCCGCAGTAATACCTCTAATCCAAGCATTAATGTCCTCCAAAGCTAGTATTAATTATTATTATTATTATTATTTTATGGCTAATTAAGGGGCCTCAAGCCCACAGCACGTTCCACACAGACACACCGAGCGAAGTCTGGGAATTTATGTATCAATTAAACTCTTAAAGGATCACTTGATAATGGCTAAAGGGTTATTTTGTCGGGTTGGAAGGGGACTGGCTGGCTTAGGGGGCGGGGAAGGGGACACGGGGCCTTTCCCCTGGGGAGACGGACTCTGGTCCCGGCTGTGGGGCAGGGCCCAGGCCCCGGCCAATCCCTCCCCGTCCCATGGGGCAGCCAAACGAGCCTGTGTCTAATTATCCCTGGCCGCGGCCCTGCACAATAGCTGCCAGCCCCCGCGCGTGCTCCCCCCGGGCCCTCTGCAACGTGAAACCGCCTCCCCCGCCTGCCCGGCGCGGCCAAAGGGCACCGGGGTTGTGTGCAATGCTTTGACATGGCTCCGAATTTCTCCCAGCCTCCGCTCCCCCCTGCCAGCCCAGCCCGGGGCTCCGCCGGTGCCCCTCACTCCCGCCCCGCAGCCCCCGCTAGCCCAGCCCGGGGCTCCGCCGGTGCCCCTCACTCCCGCCCCGCAGCCCCCGCTAGCCCAGCCCCTCCCCATCGATTGCTGACCCCCAGGTTTGCCCTGTAGCCCCGCTGTGGGTCAGAGCAGTGAATTAAGCAAGCGCCTCATGTTAGCAGCCTGGGCTAGAATGCGAAGCTTAAACAGGCGCCTGCTTCCCTGACAATTGCCTCTGTTCTTCCATCCCTAATCCCCCCCCGCCCCCCCGCTGGGAGAGGGGAGTGGGCAGGGAGCCAGGACTCCTGGGTTCTCTCCCCAGCTCTGGGAGGGGAGGGGGGTCTATTGGATTAGAGCAGGGGGGCTGGGAGCCAGGACTCCTGGGTTCTCTCCCCAGCTCTGGGAGGGGAGTGGGATCTAGGGGTGAGAACAGGGGGGCTGGGAGCCAGGACTCCTGGGTTCTCTCCCCGGCTCTGGGAGGGGAGTGGGGTCTAGTGGGATAGTGTAGGAGGGCTGGGAGCCAGGACTCCTGGGTTCTCTCCCCGGCTCTGGGAGTGGAGTGGGGTCTAGTGGGTTAGAGCAGGGGGGGGGCTGGGAGCCAGGACTCCTGGGTTCTCTCCCCAGCTCTGGGCCGGGAGTGGGGGCTAGTGGTGAGAGCGAGTGCGCTGGGCTCGTTCCCTGGCGCAGGGATTTGCGGGGCTCACGCGAGCTCGGTCCCTGTGGTGCACTAATCCCCTAGGCCCGGGGTGGTTTAAATATCGAAAGAAGGGGATTAGCCACGGTCCATGACACAGCTGAGCGGGGAAGCAGGAGGGAAAACATCTGCCAGCCTCCTGGCAGGAACATCTGGATGGGGGCAGCCTCGCGGGTAGCAGGAGCGGAAGCCGGCGTGCACCCCCCCATCCCCCGTCTTGATGACAAGCAGTGAGAGCTAGTCCCTGCCAAGGGGACCTCTGAGCTAAAGAACCCCCCCCCCCTTGTGTCAGCGGCTGTGCAGACCCCCGAAACTCCACCCTCCCTCCCTCCCAGAGCTGGGGAGGGAACCCAGGAGTCCTGGCTCCCTGCCCCCCCCCCCAATCTAACCACTAGACCCCACTGCCCTCCCAGAGGTGAGAAAGAACCCAGGAGTCCTGCTTCCCAACTCCCTGGCTCTAATCACTAGACCTCACTCCCCTCCCAGAGGAAGGCCCATGCTGAGGGTGCCAGATTCGGGGCTCCTCTCGCCCCGTCAGTCTCCCATGGGCCGAGCTTTTCCTCTACCAAACAGTCCAACAGGCGGGTGGGGCCGGACCGGCTGGGCTAAGAGAGGCGCTCGGAGTCTGTGGGGGGGGGGCCCAGCCCCCCCAGCACGGAGACAGGATCAAGGAACCCGAGACCCGCCCCTGACCTGTTCCTAAACCCCCCAGTAGGGTGCCCAGACGTCCCGGTTTCATAGGGACAGGCCGGATTTTTGAGTCTTTTCCTTCTATAGGCTCCTATTACCCCCCCCCCCCCCCGTCCTGATTTTTCTCGTCCGGTCACCCTGACCTCCAGCAACCGGCCCCAGAGCGGGAAGGGGTCTCAGGACGTCTCTAGTCCAACCCCCCTGCTCAAAGCAGGACCAACCCCAACTAAATCGTCCCAGCCAGGGCTTTGTCAAGCCTGACCTTCAAAACCTGGAAGGAAGGAGATTCCACCCCCCCCCCCTCCCCAGGGCCCCCATTCCAGTGCTTCAGCGCTAGACATGAGACCTAGTGTTTCCTAATATCCACCCTAAACCGCCCCCTGGACCCTGCGGATCCTGGCCGGCCTCAGCGTCGCGCCTCCCGCCCGAGCCCGGCCTGGGGTGTTTTTTAACTTTCCCTCCCGGGGGGGGGGGGGGTTTGAAAGCGTCGGCGCCTTTCTGAGCCTCTCCTCTGGCCTCTCTCCAATGGGGCCTCATCTCCCCGGGGCCGCCCCGAGCGGGCCAAGAACCCGCCACGCGCCGCGCCTGCAGCCTGGGACGCCGGGCTTGGCTGCAGCTGGGTGACTCATGTTGCCCCCCCCCCCATCTGGCCTTCACACCAGTCAACCAAAGGAAGTGGGGGGGGTAGTGGGGAGGGGGGGGGGCTAGTATCCGCTGGGTCTCCACCGGCTCGGCAATGGGGCTCTGTCGCCCTCTAGTGCTGGCCGGGGGGGGGGGGGGGCTGGCAACCGTTCAGCCTACTGCAGGCCTGGCTTGGGGGGTGTGTGTGTGTGTGTGTGTGTGTGTGTGTGTGTGTGTGTGTGTGTGTGTGTGTGTGTGTGTGTGTGTGTGTGTGTGTGTGTGTGTGTGTGTGTGTGTGTGTGTGTGTGTGTGTGTGTGTGTGTGTGTGAGAGAGAGAGCGAGGGGTGGGGGCTGGTGTGTGTGTGTGAGTGAGTGAGAGAGCGAGGGGTGGGGGCTGGTGTGTGTGTGTGTGTGTGTGTGTGAGAGAGCGAGGGGTGGGGGCTGGTGTGTGTGTGTGTGTGAGAGAGCGAGGGGTGGGGGCTGGTGTGTGTGTGTGTGAGAGCGAGGGGTGGGGGGTTGGTGTGTGTGTGTCAGAGCGAGGGGTGGGGGGTTGGGGTGTGTGTGTGTGTGTGTGTGTGTGTGAGAGAGAGAGCGAGGGGTGGGGGCTGGTGTGTGTGTGTGTGTGTGAGAGCGAGGGGTGGGGGCTGGTGTGTGTGTGTGTGTGTGTGAGAGCGAGGGGTGGGGGCTGGTGTGTGTGTGTGTGAGAGCGAGGGGTGGGGGCTGGTGTGTGTGTGTGTGAGAGCGAGGGGTGGGGGCTGGTGTGTGTGTGTGTGTGTGTGTGAGAGCGAGGGGTGGGGGGTTGGTGTGTGTGTGTGAGAGCGAGGGGTGGGGGCTGGTGTGTGTGTGTGTGTGTGTGAGAGTGAGGGGTGGGGGCTGGTGTGTGTGTGTGGGAGCGAGGGGTGGGGGGTTGGTGTGTGTGTGTGTGAGAGCGAGGGGTGGGGGCTGGTGTGTGTGTGTGTGTGAGAGCGAGGGGTGGGGGCTGGTGTGTGTGTGTGTGAGAGCGAGGGGTGGGGGCTGGTGTGTGTGTGTGTGTGAGAGCGAGGGGTGGGGGCTGGTGTGTGTGTGTGTGTGTGAGAGCGAGGGGTGGGGGGTTGGTGTGTGTGTGTGTGAGAGCGAGGGGTGGGGGCTGGTGTGTGTGTGTGTGTGAGAGCGAGGGGTGGGGGCTGGTGTGTGTGTGTGTGAGAGCGAGGGGTGGGGGCTGGTGTGTGTGTGTGTGTGAGAGCGAGGGGTGGGGGCTGGTGTGTGTGTGTGTGTGTGAGAGCGAGGGGTGGGGGCTGGTGTGTGTGTGTGTGTGTGTGAGAGCGAGGGGTGGGGGCTGGGGTGTGTGTGTGTGTGAGAGCGAGGGGTGGGGGCTGGTGTGTGTGTGTGTGTGTGAGAGCGAGGGGTGGGGGCTGGTGTGTGTGTGTGTGTGAGAGCGAGGGGTGGGGGCTGGTGTGTGTGTGTGTGTGAGAGCGAGGGGTGGGGGCTGGGTTCTGCTGGACTTCGTGCCGTTCTGGCTCACTCAGCGAGGGGCAGGGTGCCCATCCCCGCGCCGTCTGGGCGCCTCCCCAGCGGTCAGGGCTTTGTCCTTGGCACACGCTGCCATGGTAGCCAGGGGTGGCCCCAGTGTGGCGCTAGGAGGCGCTGTGCTGCCGGGAGCGGGGGGGGGGTGTCAATTGGGGGGGGGGGGGGCTCTCCCCTGCCAGTCCGGGCTGGCCCCAGCCTCTGCTCCCACCCAGCAGGGTGCGGGGGTCGCCGTGGGAGCTCCCACTCCACCAAGGCAGAGGGCCGGTCAGGAAGGAGAACTCCCACAATGCACTTCTCCGCCCTGTAGTCTGGCAGTGGGGCAGGGGGCGGGGGGGGGGGCATCCATCAGTGCAGAGGAGAAGGATGGTGGGGTGGTACGAAGACCGGGGGGGGGGGAGGTTGAGGCCTTCAGTTCGGATGCATCCCTTAGACCCGCAACGGCAGGTGTCTAATGCCCCTTGGCTTTGAAGCGCGTTAGGCGCAGAAGGGCCTGGGGTGTGTGTGCTTGTGCCTCAGTTTCCCCACTGACAGGAGACGACGGCCCCGGGCGGGTCGCAGCCCAGACCCCCGCGTGAGGGGGGGAGCGGTGTGGTCACCCCGCGTGAGGCCTGGCCGGGCGGAGCCCCACGTCCGGAGCTGACTCTCCGGGTGAGGCTGCAGCCAGCGGGCTGGGCCCGGGCGGGGGCCGTCGTCAGCTTTGGCCGAGCGGCCCTGGCTTACGGAGGAACTAACGAAACGGTGGCGTCATCGGGGTCCCCCGAGGGACAGGGGCTGGGTTCGCATCAGCTAGGACCAGATGGCCCGGAGCGTCCTGCCCCGGGTGGGGAGGCCGAGCTGGGGAAGAGACGCGGACGCCCAGGGCTGGGGGAGCAGGGGGCTGCGGGCCGGGACTGAGGGGACCCCGCAGAGCTTTGTGGGGGTAGCGACCAGGGCTTTGGTCTGTGCTGTGGGAGCGGGGCCAGGGCTCATCCCCCGGCAGCCTGGGCTGGCTCCGATGCCCCAGTGCGGCGCTAGGGGGCGCTGTGCTGCAGGGAGCGGGTGAAGGGTCACTAGGGGGCGCTCTCCCCCGGCAGTCAGGGCCGGCCCCGATGCCCCAGTGCGGCGCTAGGGGGCGCTGTGCTGCAGGGAGTCGGTGAAGGCTCAGTAGGGGGCGCTGTGCTGCAGGGAGCAGGTGAAGGGTCACTAGGGGGCGCTGTGCTGCAGGGAGCGGGTGAAGGGTCAGTAGGGGGTGCTCCCCCGGCAGTCAGGGCTGGCCCCACTGCCCCAGTGCGGCACTAGGGGGCGCTGTGCTGCAGGGAGCGGGTGAAGGGTCAGTAGGGGGCGCTGTGCTGCAGGGAGCGGGTGAAGGGTCAGTAGGGGGCGCTGTGCTGCAGGGAGCGGGTGAAGGGTCACTAGGGGGCGCTCTCCCCCGGCAGTCAGGGCCGGCCCCGATGCCCCAGGGCGGCGCTAGGGGGCGCTCTCCCCCGGCAGTCAGGGCCGGCCCCGATGCCCCAGGGCGGCGCTAGGGGGCGCTGTGCTGCAGGGAGTAGGCGGAGCTTGGTCGGGGCATGCTCAGCAGGGGGCGCTCTCCCCAGCCGTGGGGGCTGTTTGGGTTGCTCCACCCCAGAGGCAGCTGTGTTTGCACAGCTGGGGACGAATGTTCGGGGCTCAGTCTGTGGCCTGGAGGGGGGGCGGGGACGCTCAGGGGACTGGGCCGCTTGGGGAGACGTCCCAGGCAGAAACAGGCTAATGCAGCCCTGGCAGCTGTTCTCCCAGGCGTGGCTGGCGGAGCAGATGTTGGCCTGGCCCCGAGGGGATTGTTCTAACGAGATTGGCCTGTAACGAGCCCGGCTTATCCTCCCGGGTGCGATTAGCCACCAATCGGCTTAGAGCCAGGCCACTCGGCTGCTGGGTTGCGAACAGTTTCCGCTGCGTGGGCCCGGCGTAGCAGGGGAATGTCTCCTCCGGCACAGCGCCCCCCCCCTCCGCCCCCCAGGGGAGAGCGCCCCCTGCTGAGCCTTCACCCCACTCCCTGCAGCACAGCGCCCCCTACTGCCGCACTGGGGCCTTGGGACCTGCCCTGCTTGCCAGGGGGCCCGGCTGTGTAGACGCAGCGCTGCCCCCTGCTGGAGGGGATCGGGGCCCGGTGTTTTGGGGGCTCTCTGCACCGCGAGATGCCCTGTCCTGTCCGTTCCCGGGACCCTCTTCCCTGGACGCGATGCGGGGTAGGGGCGGCTGCAGCCCAGAGAGTTGCCCTTGTCCCCGGTGTTAGCTGGACAGGCAGCTCAGAAGGAAGGTCCCCCCCCCAGGGGTGTGTGTGTGTGTGTGTGTGTGTGTGTGAACACCTGACAGCAAAGCGACAGCACATGTGGAGGGAGTCACCGATGGGGCGGGGGTGTCATTCGAGGATCTCAAAGCACCCGACCCACACAAAAGAATTACCTCTCCCGGAGCTGGGGGAGAGAACCCAGGCGTCCGGACTCCCAGCCCCCCCCCCCCCCCCCCCCCGCCGACCCACCCCACTTCCTCTCTGAAAACCCAGGTGTCCTGATCCACCGGCCATCCCGTTTGAACTCACTAAACCCCTCCAATCGCAGAGAAAGACAAGGAAGACCGGACGGTGAAGTGACACACAGAAGAAACAGAAACAGAGAAGCGCAGGCCCAGAGGAGAAGGGTCGGGGGGTGGGGTGGGGGCATTCGTTACACTGGTGATGGTATAAAGGGGGTGGGGGCTCAACCTTTTCACCTCAAACACCCTTTTCTTGACTTTAGCTGTGGTAATGGGGTCTGATTCCCCCACCCCCCGAGTCCTGGGTGTAACCCCACACCCTCCCCAGGCAATACCCCCATCGGTATGAAAACCTAGCACGGGCATGGTGGTGAAAACCCGACCCTGATTTCATCTCGTAAGTCCCGGCCAAGGCAGGGGTGAAATTGGCCCCACGGGGGCCAGTCTGCACCCTTGGCCCGAACAGGGGCACAGGATGGGACAGACGGGCCTGGAAGGGACTGCTGGAGAGGAAGAGGTGACAGGAGCGAGTTGAGGACACAGAGAGATGGAGAAGAGAGAGCGTCGGGGGGGCCGAAGAGAGACAGGGAAGGACCGCGCGCCATCGAGAGCCGCACGGAGCCGGACGGAAAGCTGGGGAGCCAGAGAGGGAGCGGTAGAAAGTTGGAGAGAGCCCAGGAGGAAGTTGCTCAGAGATGCAGCGCGTCAGACAGAAAGCCGGAGAGAGCTAGATGGAAAGTTGTAGAGCGCTCAGACAACAAAAAGTCACCACAGAAACCATGAGAACCCAAGGAAAACAGACAACAGACAACAGGTGCTTTCTGAGTCTCGTTTTTTTTTTTTTAACCCACACAGACTTGAAATGTTTTTCATTCATTCACTGTTTTTGCTTTGTTTTGTTTTCTCGTTCCAGAGGAGAGCAGAACACAAGGCAGGAGAATAAAGGATACACACGACAATCGCAAACCAGGTTTGGTTGGTTTCTTTTTTGTTCTTTTTTTTTTGTCATTTTTTATGTTTTAGTTGGTTTTTTGTTCATTAAAACATGCAAGCATTTTTTTTCAAACCCGTGAGACAAAAGTTTTGCAGAGAAAAAATATTACAATTCCAGTCAAGCCAGGGATTAAGTCCTAAACCTTCCGAAGGAGATGAAAATATCTTGTGTCTCTTTCCCGTTGTTGTCTTTTTACCATGGATTTCACCTGATAAATATTCATGCTTGCTGAGACCAACTGTGTGCTCCTATCAAATTCTAGTCACTGATCATTTTGCTGATGGCACAGTGAACGAGATGAAGAATGATAATTTTTTCTTTTTAGTGTAATTTCACCCCAATATTTTAGCTCCCCAATATTTTTTCTTACTGAGACAAATTGTTTGGTCCTATGGGACTAAATCCTCATCTATTTTGCTGCTGGATGAGTTGTACTGGGATGAATCTGATTGTTAATTTTAAGGAGAGAGAGCTGGGACCTTCCCCCGATTTGGTAAATTCTGAAGTCTAACCCTCGCCGATGAATCTTCATCTCTTTCTGGGGGACAGGGAAGTTCACCCTGATATTTTAAAGCCACACATTGTGCTAGAGTTGATTGTGCTCTGAAACCCCCAGTGTCGTGTGATGACAGGGGAATTTCAGCTGTCAAATTGCTTAAAAACCAAGTTTTGAGTCTATAGGGTTGGAGAGAAAAGCTCCAAAATGCAGCGTTAAGAAAATGGAAGGCCGATACCCTAACATTTGGCATATTTTAAAGCTGATCTCTTGGGCTTTTGAGGCCCAGCGTCAGCAACATGAAAGATGCAACGGATTCTCCATAGCTTGGCACCATTTAGCTTGACATTGGCTGTGTCTCCATGGGCTACCCTCTTGCTCAAACTCAAGGTAATGCAGGAATCACCCCGGAAGGGGAGTGGGGAAACTTCTCTGGGTTTTGTCAGACTGGATGATCTCCTCGGGCCTTTAATGTCTAATGACATGAAACGTCTGTGTTCTGCAAATACATAATCAAAAAACCAGGCTGGTGAGTCTACGTTAGCAAAGCCAAGCCTGGAGTTTAAAGATCGGGGTTGTTTTAAATCATTGCCTTTCTAGAAGATGCGTAAATCGCCGAAGTTCAGCGGCTGCCAGGTGAAATTCTCCGGCTTGTGCTATGCAAGAGGACAGACCAGATAGCCTGCGGGAGTGGGGGGAAGGTTTAGCAATTAGCCGCTGGCTTTAACGAAGCACATTAGGACAGACATTGAAAACCGGAAGAATCAAACCATTCATTTGCTTTCGAATGAGGAAAAAAAGAAAAGAGAGAAAGACTTCAAACAGATCGATTAAAAAATCAGAAGCAAATGCCCAGCAGTGCGACTCCCCGACCAGGCTGGGGGTGGGGGGAAAAGTGCATTCAGAGGGGGGGGGGAAAGCAACTCAGCAGGCAAAAGGAAATGACCCCTCGTGCGCCTCAGTTAATATTTACACGCAGGAGAAGGGATGAAAGGAAGAAATGGCAAACCAGACCCAGAGGAGGGGAAGGAAAGGAAGAGGGGAGGGTTCCTGTTGGGGAATGGGGCCTGGGATCCTGCTGAAACTGACTGCACCGGCTGAAATTGACTTTCCCGTTGAAATTGACAGGGCTGCGAACGCCTTCCACTTTATGCACCTGCTTAAATCTGACCGGCTGTGCCGATTTTATAGGGACAGTCCCGATTTGGGGGCATGTTTCTTATCTAGGCACCTATTACCCCCCACTCCCTGTCCCGATTTTTTACACTTGCTGTCTGGTCCCCCTAATCTGAAGCTATTTAGTGTTCTCGAGAAGTCCTTCGCTAAAGCAAGGCGGCGGATTGATGGGTGGCCCCGATTTCCACGAAGCAGCCAAGGGTGCACGGAATCTGATCCGACGTCAGAGACGCTCCGAAAGGAAGCGGTGGATTGGCCCCGAAACGTCAGCTCTAGATTGGCCGCCTTTCTGGAAGATGTGCCAGCCAGCCACAGGTTTTTAGGGTCCGGGCAGGGATCGGAAGAGACGCTCGAAAGTCCATTGACTCTCCCCGCTCGTCGGCAAGGCAGGCCTACGTGCCGTGCCGAGCAGGGACGGCTTTGGGCACACAGGACCGGAGAGGGGATGCCAGAAAATCCATCCCGTGGGTGCTCTGACCAGCGGCTGAATCGGCACCCGCAGGCACAAAAGCGACGCCTGGCGCGTGTTTATAAAATCCAAACTATATTTCATTCAAGGAAGTTAGGAGCGGAAATAGTAGTGACCCCGCGCCGGCTGCTTCGTTAAATCCAGGCTCTCATGTCGATCTGGTGGCGTTCATGGGGATGAGGGTCAGGAGGGCGTCTCCTACAGGGGTCGGGCCTGGGTCCGGTATTAGCCCGTCGGACACTTTTGAGAACGCCTTGGCTAATGGAGAGGAGAGGGCGCTATTCAATTTACAGATGACCCCAGCCGGGAGGGGCTGCCAGCCCTTTGGAGGACAGGATTTGAACTCGAAACGCCCTTGACACATGGGCGAACTGGTCTGAAGCCAACCCCAGGAGGGTCAATACAGACACGGTCAAAGTACCTCACTTAGGAAAGCAAAATCGGACACGCCACTACAAAACGGGGACTAAGTGGGTAGGGCAGGGGGTCGGCCACCTTTGAGAAGGGGTGGGCCGAGCCTTCATTTAATCCCTGTAATTTAAGGTTTCGCCTGCCGGTCATACATTGTAACGTTTTTAGAGGGTCTCTCTTTATAAGTCTATACTATAGAACTAAACTATCATTGGCCTGCTAAACCCAGGGTTGTGAGTTCAATCCTTGAGGGGACCATTGAGGGATATGGGGCTGATGTGGGAAATAAGTTGGCTGATTTAATTGGGGTTGGTCCTGCTTTGAGCAGGGGGTTGGACTAGATGACTCCTGAGGTCCCTTCCCACCCTAATGTGCTATGATTCTATGACTATTGTTGTCTGTAAAGTAAATAAGGTTTTTAAACTGTTTAAGAAGCTTAATTTCAAATGAAATTAAAATGCAGATCTTATCAGTTTAGTGTGATCCTTGCTGAGTTTTCCAATGTCCCCAGGCCAGCAGGGGGGTGAGCGGGGCCGGTGGCCAGGACCCCGGCTGACAGGGGGTTGGCGGACCAAACCCCAGGCCGGGAGCAGGGGGCCACTGAAAATCAGCTCCATGCAGGTTGCTGTCCCTTGGGGCAGGGGGGTCAAATAGGCGTAAGACACGGAAGGTGTTCGTCCTGCTCTGCTCAGGCCTCAGCTGGAGTCCTGTGACTTTGGGACAGACGTGGACAAATGGCAGAGTCCAGAGGAGAGCGACAGAAACGAGCAAAGGTTTCGAAAACCTCCGAGGGAAGGGGGGGTTCGTGGAGAGGAATCCTCCCCCCCCTCGGTCCTCAGAGGGAAGGGGGCTGGTTTTTGGGGCACTCCTGGGGTGCCTGGCTGAGCTGGGGGGGGGGGGTAGAGAAGAGGGGTGATGTGTTTTTCACTCAGCAGGTGGAATTATATTTAACTTGTTGGAGTTTGCATCAAGCCGGCCATGAAGGGGTGTGTGTCTATGGGCTTGTCTTCACTTGAGCCAGCAGGGATCGATCTTTTGGTGATCGATTTATCGCGTCTCGTTAAGACACGATAAATCGACCACCAGCGGCTCCCCCGTCGACTCCAGAAGTCCAGCTCGTGAAGAGGCGCAAGCTGGAGTCGACGGGGGACCGCGCCTCCGACCGCCACCGCCGTGAGGACGGGAGGTAAGTCGACTGTAGAGACGTCGAGTTCAGCTACGCTATTAACCTAGCTGAAATTGCGTATCTACAGTCGATTTCCCCCCCTAGTGGAGACCAGCCCTATGTGTGCGCAAAATGCTGCCCCCTGCTGGAGGAAATCAGGCCTCTTGTGAGCGAGCACACACTTGTGTTTTGCATGCCCCCCGAATCGGTTCACTCTATGGGTGGGCGGGTGCGTTTGCACCACCGCTCACTATTGTACACTATTGTAGTCTCAGCTCACTATGTGCGTGTGTAGGCGTGTGATGTGTTGCTATTTATCCGACCAAAACCATCTCACAGCTCCGATCTGGAGAGAGAGGGACGGGAAACTCTCTTGATCCAAAACGGACCAAATATTAGGGTTCGGGGGATGGGAAAATAGAGGAGCGATAAATTCAGACAGGATCCCAGATCATGCAGTGATTGGAAAACTAATTTATTTTGGCTGTTCTTTACGTGTTTTCAAGTAGCGAGGGGGGAGGGGGGAATGTTAGTGTTTTTTTTTCTTTTTTTAGTTCATTTGTCTTTTAAAAAATGTTTTAAAGCCACACAGACCGAAAAGGGGCAGAGGAAGAGAACGGAAGTGGAAACAGGAAAGGGAGGAAGGTAAGAAAAAATGAAGATGTTATTTTGTTTGTTTGTTTCTTAGCAAACACACCACAGATTACAGGAAAACAGCCCACACGGAAACAATACACAGCTCAATACCCCAAAAGGGAAGTCGAGGGACATTGACAACTCGGTAGGAATTTTTCTCCCGCAATTGTTTTGTTTTTAAGTCCTTTTTTAACGGCTTTTTTTTTTGTTCGCTTTTGTGTTTTGTTTAAAAAAGATCAAAAAATCTAAGTTTGGTTTGTTCTTTTTTCTTTTTTGGAAGGTGGGCTGGGAATGCAGACACAGTGGAATGAAGATTGTGTAGGTAGGTACAGGTATTGTGAGCGCGCACACAGATCACATACTATATATAAGGGATAGATCCCGGGGCCAAGCTGCAGATGTTAGTGATGCTAAATCAATGGAACTATTATCATTGGTACCAGCTGGGAATCTGGTTCTCTGTGTGTGTGTCTAGTATATTTTGACACGCTGTGCATATGAATACATAGGCATATCGTATATTTGTGATATGTGGGTGTATACATAGTTACATATATAATATAGCTGCTATATATATGGGAATGTAGATATATACTTATACATAAAGATACACACAGGCGATTTTATATATTTATATATATGTGTGTGTGTGTGTGTGTGTGCACGCATACATATAAAGGTAGATTAACATCTACAGTAAATGTACTATATATGTATGTGTGTATTTATTTATATACAACATATATACTATACACATTGTACAATATATTTACTTATATTTTTAAATAAAGATAGATATAGACATGTATGATATATTTCTTATACATATGTATGTGTGTATATACATATAAATCTAAATATTTACACATATCTATGTATATATATCTATATATGATATATAGATATATCTATATGAGATATGGATAGATGTATAGTAAATATACATATTGTACATGTATTATATATGCATACTTTATATACAAATATATATGCACACATACAGATATATGACATATACTATCTATACACACATAAATCTGCCACAGATGTATCTTTATGTATCTTTACTTATGTATACAAATATAAACATAAATATTAAATATCCTATAGATGTGTGTATTTATATTTAAACATAAAGATAGATACTCAGATATACAGATATAGAGGCAATATACTATAGATGTGTCTGTCTATCTAGACTCAGACACACATAAACATGCTGTATCTGTGTATCTTTATATATCTTTTTATATATACAGACACACATATACTATAACATTAAATATATTATAGAGATTTAATTAAATATACCATATTTAATATTCATATTTATACACACACATCTATAATATATTTAATATGTACACATAGACAGACAGCTATAGTATATTTAATATTTGTTTATACACACATACACACACATATATATCTATATATGTACACATCTACAGGATATTTAAGATATAAATATACACATCCATCTATCTATCTATCTATCTATCTATCTATCTATCTATCTATCTATCTATCTATCTATCTATCTATCCTCATCAACCCTTCTCATCTATCTATCTATCTATCTATCTATCTATCTATCTATCTATCTATCTATCTATCTATCTATCTATCTATTGAATCACCATACATAAACATACACATTGCCTCCAATATATTCTCACACCCATTGGGCCAGATCAACAGCTGGTATCAAGCTACTCTCACTTTGGAG
The DNA here is from genome assembly GCA_032164245.1 of Sternotherus odoratus. Taxonomy (NCBI): domain Eukaryota; kingdom Metazoa; phylum Chordata; order Testudines; family Kinosternidae; genus Sternotherus; species Sternotherus odoratus. Next base: position 106,241,695 of record JAVMKO010000006.1, on the reverse strand, counting down.
CAAAGCTGAAAGACACCAGCTGCGATCTGTCCCTGTTCCATGCCCACCCCGCTTGTATAATGTATTTGTTGTGATGTGTGTGCTCTGCACAGCTCAATGTTCCTCACTCTTCTCCCTGATCGAGACAGGAAACCCCCACTCCCAGTCAGAGAGAGGTCCGGTGGGACCCATCTCAAATACAGCAGATTGACTCTGGATTTAGCTACAGCTACACCGACAGCTGTGTCTATAGGCACTCAAACACACCTATATAGTATGCACCGTCTGCATCTCGATCTATCCACCTAGCCACAGGATACAATTATATATCGCATAATTAGAACTATATATGTATATATATTGTGTGTGTAACACACACGTACACACACAGTCACAAATATACATATACACTCACACACCCCATCACAAATACACGCACACACAATCTCAAATATACACACCTATGCACACACATGTAAATAGATACACATATGTTAATGTATACTATATGCAGCATGCAGAAATGTGTTGTATATAGTGTGTGTGTGAGAATACACACACGTGTATAAATAGAAATTCACACACACACTATAGACATTATATATAGGTGTGTATGTGTGTGCACGCGCACCCAGGTATGTTATAAAATGCAACAGTGTGACACAGTTGTCAGGGAGATGACCTAGTGGGTAAGGACGAGGTACGGGGAGAGAATTATGTCGCCCCCATTGTTGGGACGTTGGAAAGGGGGATTCCTGGCCAGCAGACGATCAGGGCTGACTGGGCCCCTGTTGGGTACAGCCTAGAGGAATCCTGACGAGGTATCTCCTCACAGCCTGACGACTGACCCCCCCCCTCCATCTGGGGGGAGGGGTCAGCTACAGTCCCATCACGTGGTTTGGAGCCTCTTCCCTCCCGACGCCGACGCTCACAGTGGCACATGGCCACAAGATAGTTCCGCCGTAGGGTACCTTGAAGACTGTCAATACCCAGATGTGGCTGACGTTGCTCTGGGATACCCCCCGCCCCAAAAAACCCAACCCACTCTCCCTACAGCATACCCGAGTAATTGCCCCAGATACTTGTAGGAATACTCCTGTGTACTAGAGTAATGGACCCCAATATGATAGTGACATAGCAGTGTTTGGGGCTGTTACTCCAGAATGCTGCGGTGTATTCTGGGAGGATTAGCCATTGGAGATATATTAGTACTCCAGTATTTTTATCATGAGTCACAAATACTCCAATTCCTTTAGTATTTTACAAGGGTGTATTAGTTATTACTTCAAGTGACCCATGATTTTCTGAGGGTGTGTAACGGAGACACTATTACTTTAAATTACTATAGTATCATTATAACCATGTATTTGGAAGCCATTATTGCTCTAGATTACTATTTTTAGAAAAGCATATTTTTTTAAAGAAAACAAGAATAATCCAGAATAATATTTGTTTCCAAAGTGTGTTTGGAAGATATTATTAGACTAAATTAGTCTAGAAGGGTGTTCTGGAGCCACTATTAATTAGATTGCTATTTATAGAAATTTAGTATATACAAATACTAGCATAATCTAGAGTGAGAATAGTTTCCAAACTGTATGTGCAAGCCATGGTTACTCTAGATTACTCTAGCATTCTTACACAATTTGGAGTCATGAGTACTTTCTATCATTACAATATTTTTATAAGTGTTTTCTTCAGGGAGCCACTATTACTCAAAATTACTCTGGTATTCTTACAAGAGTGTGTTTGAGAACCATTATTACTCCAGGTTACTATAGTATTTTTACAAGGCTATATTTAAGTGCCACTATTACACTAGGGTCTTTATAAGAGTGCCATATTTGGATATTCATTATTACGCTTTCTGCCCTGGGCCCCACTGCTTGGCAGGCCCCCCTGAAGCCTGCTCGCGTCCCCCAGAGGGCCCAGACCCCTAGCTGCGAACCATTGCTCTAGTCTAGCATTCTTTTGAGATGTTTACAATGGTCTAGGCCAGGGGTGGGGAACCTTTTTTCTGCCAAGGGCCATTTGGACATTTATAATGTCATTCGCGGGCCGCTCCCTCCACCCCCCCGAGGAAGCCCAGGCTGGCAACGGGAGCTGAGACCCCAGCTGGCAAGGGGCCAGCAGAGGAAACCCCAAAGCAGTGGCCGGCGGAGAACTTAGCCCTGCACTGCTTTGGGGTTTCCCCCGCTGGCCCCTTGCCAGCCGGGGTCCTGCCGCCTGCCCCAGTCAGCTCCCGCTGTCAGCCTGGGTGGAGGGGGTGATCTTCCTTTACCCCCGCCCGGCCTCCCCCCATCTAACCGCCTTTCCTCCCCCACCCCTGCCTGGCCCGGCCCATCCCACCAAACCTAACCTCCTCCCCCCTCCCAACCCAGCCTCCTGCCCCCCCATGCCTGCCCCGCCCAGCCCAGCCTCTCCCCCACCAAACCTCCTTCCCTCCCGCACCCACGCCTCGCCCACCCCGCCCAGCCTAGTCTCCTGCCCCCCTCCCCCCCACCGCCCCCTTGCCTGCCCCCCAGCCCAGCCTCCCCCCCACACCCCCTTGACCGTCGGCTCCCCACGGCTCCTCCTTTCGCCGCCCGGCTAATGGTGGCCGCGGGGCGCCAGTGGCTCCCCCAGGTGCTTCCCGGCCCCCTTCGCTGAGCGCGCGGAACCGCGCGTGTCCCTGGCCGGCGGCTTCCCGGCCCCCACCTGGCGGCTCCGCGCGCGTCCCTGGCCAGCGGCTGCGGCGCGTCTTCTCCCCAAGCCCCAGTGCTTGACTCAGCCCCGGCCCCGCCGCGGGCCGGAGGTTCCCCACCCCTGGTCTAGACCTTGGCAAGCCATTGTTATTGAAGACTCCCACAGTATTTTTCTCAAAGAGATGCTGTTTGGGTATCCATTTTTACTCCATATGACTGTAATAGATTTATAAAGGATGTATTTACTTGGCCAATACTCTCACTCCAGAAAACTGTATTTTTTTCTTTTCTTGAACATAATGTTGCCTATTCAATATTACTCTATGCAACTCTAGTATTTTTAAATAAAAGTTTAGTACTGGTACCAAGCCATTATTACTCTAAAATACCGCAATATTTTCCCACAGACATACAATTTAGCATTTATCACTAATGATTACCAATCATTACTGTACAGGATACAAGCAATTTTATAAAGATGTAGTATTTGGGCACCAGTATTAGTCTAAAATACTGTGGGATTCCCCCACTCCCCCCGAAACCTGTATGGCCAGTATTTTTATATTACCTGAATGTATTATAAGGATATAATATTTGGAGAGCCATTATTACTCTATATTGCTGCTGAACTGTTATAAGGTTGTAGTGTTTGAGAGCCCTTATTTTTCTAGTATTTAATATGGGTTTTGCATTTTGGGGAGCCTTTATGACTCTAGTATTTTATAAGGGTTTAGTATTTGGGAGCTGTTATTACTTTGGTATATTATGCTAGTATTTGGGAGTACTTATACTAGTATTTTTTGCGGGATTAGGAGCCAACATTACACTAGGACACCACAGCAATATCCTTCCTAAGGCTGTTGTATTTGAGATCATGTATTACAGTTATGACCCTCAACTCCTGTGTCATTTGCCTTGTCAGGGTACATTATTCTAGTATCTTTTACAATACCACAGTATTGTTACTCTGGAATAGTGTCATACATTTCCTGATCATGAATAACATAATACTATTTTTTGTTCCTAGCTGCTCTCATGCAAAGGAGGGGCTTAAACTTAGGATCTCCCCATCTAGAATACTGGAGTATTATTTGATTTTGTAGTATTTCTCTAGTAGTGCTCTTTTTCCCCCCAGTGACACAGGGGTAACCTTTCCTGGCCCGTGGAATTGGAAATAGGCATGAGCTGGGATAGCCATGTGCTTCCCCAAATCAAGAATACGGAGGGGGTATCTTTTGAAAATGGGAGTATTCTGTAGTACTTCCATATCTTCTGATGAGGGATGACTTAATCTGGATAGTTTTCACACTCTTCCACACTGTTGTATTGCTACTCCAGTATTCATGGCTACTGTGATATCAGTGCTCTAGCATTCTTGCTAGTGTATCATAAATACTCCACTACTCCGGGATACTGCAGTAGAAGGAGTTTGGGTTATTGGGGACTGTAATAGCGTTGCTCTAGTACACCTGGATACAGTAACACTGATATCGAAATATTCGGAGATATGGCAGCATTCTTTGGAACTACAGTATTTGTACTGTAGCATTTCTAATACTGCAGCATTGCTACTATACCATTGATACTATAGCATTGCAGTCTGCTGAAGCATTCCTCTACATCCTAGTACTCTGGTTTTCCGGGATACTTCAGGACTTGCATGTTACTATTAGTATTTTGGGATAGTTCTTCATTCATACTCTGGTATTCTTGGATGCTCTCGAATTCCTCAATGCTCTGGTTTCTGTTACTCTAGTATTTTATGTAGCGGTCTGTTTCACCCCCCACAATGACTGACTGGTAATCACTCTTATATTCCTTAATATTTTAGTACTGATGTTGTAATATTTTGCTGCTCTAGTGTTTCATATAATTCTCTGGTATTTTTTCCAGATGGATAACTACTCTTCTTTTCCTCACATGGACAGTGTAATATTCCGTTTCTGTAGTATTTCCTAGAATAAAATGGTATTTTTTCATAACAACTGATGGGTAACCATTCTGGCATTCCTTAACATTCTAGTATTGACAGTATAATATCCTGTTAAGCTAGTGTTCCGTGTATTATACAGGTATTTTTTCTCCCTACTACCAGCCATACCATCCCCAGCAGAACCCAAAACAAGATAGCGTTAACAAAGGACTGATCACCACCCCGTCCCACCCGGCTAACCCCTGAGGGGAAGAGGAACAGGAGCTTTTAGGTCACTGTGAACCCAAAGGTTGGTTATGAGACAAATCCACGCCCTCCTACCAGTGGTCAAGGATGTCGGAAGATCTGGGGAGAACCCAGGTATCCGGGGGATGGAGAGATGGATGAAAAGATGGCGGAGAACAAGAAACTTAGATTTGCTGACCCCCAAGGAGTGTAGGTATAGGTAGCTGAAACATGTGCTGTTATATCCATTGCATGTACAATTGTTCTTTAAATTATATTATTATTATTATTATATTTTTTTTGCTTTAATTTACAACCCCAGAGTCCCCCCAATTGTGGAAGCAAGAACTACCCCAAGGACCACGCAACAAATTATAATCATAATTTTCTTCTACATTACCCCAGGGATCCAGGAAGCGAGCGAGAGAGAGAGAGAGAGAGAGAGAGAGAGAGAGAGAGAGAGAGAGAGAGAGAGAGAGAAGTTAATGACTATTTTAATACTTTCATGGCTGGACTGGGCACCAGCAAGACAACAAGCAAGGCGAGTGATATCTTCAGCTGGTGAAAATCACAGGAACTACATGGATTCACACCAGCTGGGATCTGGCCCCATTGACCCTGATGGAGCTACGGCCGAGTGACACCAGCTGTTGTTATTTATTTACATTCCACAAAAAGGTGATTTATTAAATCACCATCAATCTATAGAATAAGGAGAAGAACCCAGGAGTCCTGGCTCCTGTTTCCTCAGGCTCCATCCCGTTAGACCCCCACTCCCCTCTTAGAGCCAGGAACAGAACCCAGGAGTCCTCAGTTCCTTAGATCTCTCCGTCTCCGGATGGAGACCCAGGGTGTCCCCGGCCCTCGTGTTCCCTTGGAGTGTCATTCCTCTCCCGCTCTCGGACTCATCACATCTGTTTAGTCACATTGCCGGGTCCCTCATTGCTCTGCCAAAGGGAGATGGGGCCGGGACAGGAGAGGCTGCGGGTCGGGAGAGAGGGGCACCGGCAGAGCTGGGGGTGCGGGGGAGGCCAGGGCTGGGATAGCCGTGTTGCGGGAGCCAGGGGAAGTAGGGGCCAAGATGGAAGGGAGTGGATAGACCGTGTTAAAAATAGAAAACGGCTGCCACACACAAAATGGGTGAAGCGTGTGTGTGGAGAGGCCTTGGGGATGGAGTGATGGAAAGAGAGAGACAGGAGAAGGGAGGGGATGGGCTCCGGTGGAGTGTGTCCATCTCTGCTGGGGGAGGAGGCTCTCGGGATGACCTGCCTCGGGTGGGGACGGGCGAGAGGTGTGGATGGATTTCTGTGGGGTCTCAGCCTGTCTCACCAGCAGAAGGGGGTTCATTGCAGAGCAGGTCGGGTCCACCCCTTGCCCCAGCCCCTCACTCACCCTCCGAGCCTTGCTCTGGTATTTTACAGCTTTCTTGGTGTCGGACACAGCTCGTTCCACGTAGTCAACGGAGTGCTCCACGTTATACTCAATGCGGTCAATCATCTCCCCCTGAAACAGAGAGCCCGGGTGAGAAGTAAACCAGCACAGAACGACCGGCCAGCTTCGGGAATGGGACACGGGGTCTTTCCCTTGTAGGAGACATCAGCTCCAATCTGGGACTGGTTGGCTCAAGGGGGTGGGGAATGGGACGGGGGGCTTTCCCCTCTAGCGGGGTCTGTATGTCAGGAGTGAATTTTATCTGAAAGCTATTCTGAGTCTTGTAAGCCATGAGTTTCAGAGTCTTGTGGGAGAAGAGTCCCCATCACAATGGGGCCCTGGCTGGCAGCCCTTTGGAGAGAAGCCAACTGCTGAATTGGAAATCTAGGTACCTCGTTGTGAGCTTAAAAATGCACACCATTGACACCTGTGCAGCCCCTGATGACATTCTGGAACCTAGAACGTGCACTCTGGATCCACAGATGTTTCTAGAAGAGTTCTAGAGTGGACTGTCACCTTACGGTAAGGTGTAAGATAGAAAACCCACCATCTGGAGCCTCTCTAGAACTCTTCCTGGGTCCAGAGTGTTGGCGCTCTAGATGGCAGAATACGTGTAGCTGTGAGTAGCTTCAGAAGCATCACCCTCTCGGTCTCTCTGGGTTCTAGACCGGGGAGCCCATTTGACTGCCAAGTGTCCTGCATTCCAGAATGCATTATGTTGTCAGCCATTGCTCCTGTCTTCCACGATCCAGAACTCTAACTGTTCTGTAATGCAAAAGACCTCCAAGGATTTAGTGGCTCGAAGGACTGAGAACCTTGCTAATAACGCTGAAGCCAACAATGGGCTCTGAAATCCAGAACTTCATGGGTTCTAGACTGCAGTGCAAGTTGTAGACTGTGGGCACTTAGATTCTTGAAGCTGTCAGGATGAGGTAATAATTTCGGGGTTGTAGGTCACAGTACCCTGTAAATTATGGGCCATATTTCATGGGTTCCATGATATAGAACTTTATGGGTTTTCTAGTGCAGAAGACTGTGGATTCTCTAGATAATAGTTCATTCTTGGATTTATCATGCCAGATCTGTCCATAATGCATGGATTCCATAATTCAGAACACAGTGGGTCTTAGACTGTTGCACTGAGATGCAGAAGGCTGCTGGATGCAGAAGGCATCTAGACAATAATCTCATGGGTCCAAGGTGCAGAACTCTGTACATTCTAGAGCATAGCTCATGGGTTCCATGATCTATAATCCTGCCAGTTGGAGATTGAATCCTGGGTTCCATGGATCCAGATAGCTGCAGGTTCTAGACTATAACTCCTGAGTGCTAAGATGCAGAATTCTCTCCAGTTGAGGTAATCATCTCCTGGGTTCCATAGATCCTACATATCCAGGACCATAGCACATGGGTTCATTGATCCAGAACTCTCTTGGATCTGGGAAAAACGCATTGGTTCTAAGACGCAGAAGACGCTGGATAATAGCTTATGGGCCCCAAGGTTCAGAACCCTGGAACATAGCTAATGGGTTCCACAATCCAGAACTCTTCAGGTTCTAGAGTACACGAGTTCTAGGATGCAGATGACTGTGGGCTTTACATAATGGCTCAAGGATCTCAAGGTCTAGAACCCTGTATGTTGTAGACCACAGCTCATGGGTTCCACAATCTAGAACACCTTAGGTTCTAGCCTACAGTATATGGTTTTACGATGCAGATGGCTGTGGACTGTGGGTAATATGGGCTGAAGGCTCTAGACCAGTGTTTCCCCGACGGTGTGCTGTCAGGGTGTCAAGGAAGTTTTTGAAAAATTACGAAGGGGGAAAGCTGCCTTCTTACTGGTCATCTGCCTCACTGACCTGCCTCCTCCAGGTGTGGAGCAGCCAATCAGAGCGCAAATCCCTCTCTTTCCCCCTCCCACTCTGTGTGAGCAATGGGTCAGCTCCTCTGCCCTCCCCTTCCCTCCTACAGATGCCAGATGGGAAGTATGGGGGGCAGGGCTGGGGTGGGGGGGAAAGTGTCCCTGGAGTTAAAGTTGTGCCACAACAGAGAAAAAGTTGGGAAATATTGTTCTAGACCACTGTTTATGGGTCCCACAATCTAGAATTCGGTGGGTTCTAGATTATAGTGCATGGTTTCTATGATGCAGAAGGCTGTGGGCTGTCGAAAATAGTCCCTGGGCTCCAAGGTCCAGAACTCTGCAGGTTCTAAACCACAGCTCATGTGCTCCACCAGCTGGAACTCTGCAGGTTCTAGGCTGACGCCCACGCTAGATCCAGATCACTGCAGGTTCTAACCTGGCTCTCCACCAGCATAGCCATGTCCACGAACATGTCGTGCAGCTCACGGATACTGGTTTCCAGTTTGATGATCTCATTATGTCGGGTCTCGATCTCGTTCAGAGCCTGTTTCGTCATCTGTGAGTCCATTTTGATCTGTGGAAGCAGAAGGTAATCTGGATTATAGAAACGAGCGCCCGCCATCCGCCAGGGCCTTCTAGTGCTTACTCACTGCTGAAATGCAGCAGGGTAACAGCACACACAGCGACGCTAAATGGGGACAACTTGGCCTGTGCTGAAATGCAATTGTCCTCAGGGGCACAGCGCCCCCTAACACAACACTGGGGCATTGGGTTCAGCATTGACTGCCCCCTAGCGCCGCACTGGGCTACTGACTTGGTCTCCCATCCAAATCTGGAACACGGGTTTCGGGTGACACCCCGGGCCTGGCTCTTACATCATCAGTGAAAATGGCCAGTTTGCCGCTCTCCAGCATGTCTTCGAGCTCTTCGTTGGTGGTTGTCCGGCCAGCTGTGAAGGGGACAGAAGGTCAGTGGCGGTGGCCCATTGCTCCAGGGCTGATGGAAGCAAAATCCCGCCCCCTGCTGAGTCCCCGCCCCCGCTCCCTGCAACACAACGCCCCCTAGCATCACCCTGACTGCAAGGGGAGAGCGCCCCCTACTGAGCTGTGCTTCCTGCAGCACAGCGCCCCCTAGCGCCACATAGAGTCATTGGGCTCAGCCCTGACTACCAGGGGAGAGCGCCCCCTACTGAGCGCCGCTCCCTGCAGCACAGCGCCCCCTAGCGCCGCACAGAGTCATTGGGCTCAGCCCCGACTGCCAGGGGAGAGCGCCCCCTGCTGAGTCCCTGCCTGGCTTCTTGCTGCACAACGCCCCCTAGTGTTGGCTTGGAGCATTGGGGCCAACCCTGATTGCAATGGGACAGCGCCCCCTACTGAGTGACCCCCCCCCTCAAAGTGCTGAGTGACCCCGGTCTCTGCAGCACAGCGCCCCCTAGTGCTGGCCTGGAGCATTGGGGCCAGCCCTGACTGTAATGGGACAGCACCCCCTACTGAGCCCCTACCACGTCCCTGCTGCACAGCGCCCCCTAGTGCCGCACTGGGACACTGTGGGTCACTCAGCACTTTGAGGGTGCGCACACACACACACACACACACGGGGAAGTGCCACACTTTCTCTTACACACACAACCACAACTCCCCCCCCCCCACGCCCCCCGAATGGCCTCCAAACATACTTATCTCCAATTGCCTCTGGATCCGATCCTTGCAGCGATCCCGGTATTTGGACTGGGTGGCGTTGTACTCCGTCATCACCTCCACGAACTTACGGGACAGGGTGGAGTGCTGGGGGGAGGGGGCGGGGAAGGGAGACACCGTGAGAGACGCACAGCGGATGGCGGGGGGGGGGGGGACGGGACTATTTTTTTTGGTTCCCTTCGGTGGTGGAAGTTTGTGGTGCTGACTGAGATTGTGAGGGATCCGCCCTCAGCTTAGTGGAGGGAGGGATGTGGGGAGCTGTGATGAGAGCGGGACAGGTGGGGATGGAAGAGAGAGGATGGCTCTGGAAGTTGATGAGGCTGAGGCTGGGGCTTCAGGAGGGAGGGATATTGGTGGTGGGAAGATGGAGGGATACCTGTGTTTGGAGGGTGGAGGGATATTTCCATTTGGGGGGGGTGAGGAGGGAGGGATACCTGTGTCTAAGGGAGGGGTGAAGGCGATGGGATACCTGTGTTGGGGGAAGGGCGGAGGGATACCTCTGTTGAGGGAAGGCGAGGGATACCTGTGTTGGGGGAAGGGCGGAGGGATACCTCTGTTGAGGGAAGGCGAGGGATACCTGTGTTGGGGGAAGGGCGGAGGGATACCTCTGTTGAGGGAAGGCGAGGGATACCTGTGTTGGGGGAAGGGCGGAGGGATACCTCTGTTGAGGGAAGGCGAGGGATACCTGTGTTGGGGGAAGGGCGGAGGGATACCTCTGTTGAGGGAAGGCGAGGGATACCTGTGTTGGGGGAAGGGCAGAGGGATACCTCTGTTGAGGGAAGGCGAGGGATACCTGTGTTGGGGGAAGGGCGGAGGGATACCTCTGTTGAGGGAAGGCGAGGGATACCTGTGTTGGGGGAAGGGCGGAGGGATACCTGTGTTTGGAGGGGTGAGGGCAGAGGGATACCTGTGTTTGGAGGGTGAAGGCGGGGTGAAGGCGATGGGATACCTGTGTCTAGGGGAGGAGTGAAGGGGAGGGATACCTGTGTTGGGGGAAGGGTGGAGGGATACCTGTGGGGGGGGGGCAGTGGAGGGATACCTGTGTTTTACGGATCCTCAGGTCAGCCGAGGACCGGTTCAGCCCCTCCTCTTGCTCAATGCTCTGCTCGATGGCTGCAGAGAGATATGAGGAGCAGGGTCAGAGCCACAGACCCCCGTGGCCTGGAGGGAGGGGACTATTTCTCAGGGCGGAGTGATACATCCCGGAGGGGAGGGGGTGCAGGCCCAGCCAATATGGCCACCCGGGCTCGTACCTTTCAACTTGGAGCGCACCTTGTTGGCCGTCTTCTTGATGTCGGCTGTGAGATCTTCCAGCTCCTGCTTGGTCTCTGCAAGGGGGAAAGTGGGGGGCATGAGATGGAAGATTCACCCCCCTGCTCACCTCCCACACTGGCAGTGAGGTCATTTTCCCAGCCCCCTGATCTCTTGGGATCTCCGTGGTGGGCATGCCCCCCGAGGAGTCCTGTCCCGCACCCCCTGCTCCCAATCCACACTGGGACGGGTCCTGGAACAGCTGGGTGAATCAAGGGTGAAAGGAGAGAATCGTGGATACGGATCGATAGGTGCATAGTCAGGGAGGAACAGATGACGGGATGGAGGGAAGGACGGAGGCATAGAGTGATGAATAGATGGAAGGTGGGATGGACAGTTCGGTAGGCAGATGGGGGGGATTGATTGACAGGCAGATGGATAGGTGGATGGACAGACGGATGAATAGGAGGAGACAGGGATGGAGGGATGGATGAATGCACCAAGAGATGGATGGAAGGAGGAAGGGGGAGGGATGTACGCGTGCTCAGGGATGAATGAAAGGAGAGGGTTGGATAGACAGGGGTGTGTGTATGGGGATAGATGGATAGATGGATAGATAGATAGATAGATAGATAGATAGATAGATAGAGGGGGTGGATGGAGATAGAAAGATAGAGGGGGTGGATGGGGATAGATAGATAAACAGATGGATAGATAGATAGAGTGGGTGGATGGAGATAGATAGATAGAGGGGGTGTCTGAGGATAGATATATAGATAGAGAGGGTGGATGGGGATAGATAGATAGAGGGGGTGTCTGAGGATAGATATATAGATAGAGAGGGTGGATGGGGATAGATAGATAGAGGGGGTGTCTGGGGATAGATAGATAGAGGGGGTGTATGGGGATAGATATATAGATAGAGGGGGTGGATGGGGATAGATAGATAGAGGGGGTGTCTGGGAATAGATGGATAGATAGTGGGGGTGTCTGGGGATAGATAGATAGAGGGGGTGTCTGGGCATAGATAGATAGAGGGGGTGTCTGGGCGTAGATGGATAGAGGGGGTGTCTGGGGATAGATGGATAGATAGATAGTGGGGGTGCCAGGGGATAGATAGATAGAGGGGGTGTCTGGGGATAGATAGATAGATAGATAGTGGGGGTGGATGGGGATAGATGAGAAGGGTGGATGGGGATAGATAGATAGATAGAGGGGGTGTCTGGGGATAGATAGAGGGGGTGGATGGGGATAGATAGATAGATAGATTACATAGAGGGGGTGGATGGGGATAGATAGGTAAAGGGGTGAATGGGTTGACTGATGAAGGAAGGAGGAATGAAGGGTGGATGGGGATAGATAGATAGATAGAGGGGGTGGATGGGGATAGATAGAGGGGATGGATGGGGATAGATAGATAGATAGATAGATAGAGGGGGTGGATGGGGATAGATAGGTAAAGGGGTGAATGGGTTGATTGATGAAGGAAGGAGGAATGAAGGGTGGATGGGGATAGATAGATAGATAGAGGGGGTGGATGGGGATAGATTGATAGATAGATAGAGGGGGTGGATGGGGATAGATAGAGGGGATGGATGGGGATAGATTGATAGATAGATAGAGGGGGTGGATGGGGATAGATAGGTAAAGGGGTGAATGGGTTGACTGATGAAGGAAGGTGGAATGAAGGGTGGATGGGGATAGATAGATAGATAGATAGATAGATAGAGGGGGTGGATGGGGATAGATTGATAGATAGAGGGGGTGGATGGGGATAGATAGATAGTGGGGGTGTCTGAGGATAGATAGGTAAAGGGGTGAATGGGTTGACTGATGAAGGAAGGTGGAATGAAGGGTGGATGGCCCCCTCTAGGGTCCATCCCCCTCTCCCCGCAGCAGAGCAGGGAGGTGATGGGGCTCAGAGACCCCCAGCCTGGGGCACCCCAACTCACTCTCGTCTGGGTTGGGAGCAGCCAGTATGGCGCTGTGCTGCTTCTTCACATGCTCCACGTCCTCCGACAGCTTCTCTATGCAGCCGCGGATCTCCTCCACCTGGGGATGGGCAGACGGACAGATACATGCACAGGGGACGCTGCAATCTCCAGGCATACCAGTAGGGGGCGCTGTGCTGCAGGGAGCGGGGTGGGGGCTCAGTAGGGGGCGCTGTGCTGCAGGGAGCGGAGTGGGGGCTCAGTAGGGGGCGCTGTGCTGCAGGGAGCAGGGCGGGGGCTCAGTAGGGGGCGCTGTGCTGCAGGGAGCGGGGTGGGGACTCAGTAGGGGGCGCTGTGCTGCAGGGAGCAGGGCGGGGGCTCAGTAGGGGGCGCTGTGCTGCAGGGAGCGGGGTGGGGACTCAGTAGGGGGCGCTGTGCTGCAGGGAGCGGGGCGGGGGCTCAGTAGGGGGCGCTGTGCTGCAGGGAGCAGGGCGGGGGCTCAGTAGGGGGCGCTGTGCTGCAGGGAGCGGGGTGGGGACTCAGTAGGGGGCGCTGTGCTGCAGGGAGCGGGGCGGGGGCTCAGTAGGGGGCGCTGTGCTGCAGGGAGCGGGGCGGGGGCTCAGTAGGGGGCGCTGTGCTGCAGGGAGCGGAGTGGGGGCTCAGTAGGGGGCGCTGTGCTGCAGGGAGCGGGGCGGGGGCTCAGTAGGGGGCGCTGTGCTGCAGGGAGCAGGGCGGGGGCTCAGTAGGGGGCGCTGTGCTGCAGGGAGCAGGGCGGGGGCTCAGTAGGGGGCGCTGTGCTGCAGGGAGCAGGGCGGGGGCTCAGTAGGGGGCGCTGTGCTGCAGGGAGCAGAGTGGGGGCTCAATAGGGGGCGCTCTCTCCTGGCATTCCGTGCTGGCCCCAATGCCCCAGCGTGGCAGTAGGGGGCGCTGCGCTAAGGCCGTGGGTCTTGCCCCATATCACCCCCTAGCACCATGCTGTGGCATTGGAAATGAACTGTTCCGCACTCTTTGCTATTCCTCCTCCTGCCCCCGCTCCCCGCCCCGTGGATGCAGAATTAACTAGGCCAGGTGTATAATTTACGACACCCACCACCTGCGTGCGAAGGACAAACTGCATCATTAGAGAGCTCCTTTGCCTATTAATCACCCTGTCTGAATATTAATGAGGCCAGCTGCGCACTAATTCAGAGCCACCTGCCTTGGCAGGAGTTATTTCAGGTTACACAGAAACACCAGGTCGTGCGCTAACGGGCTGAGATGCAGCCAGCTCTGGGGTGTGGCAGCAGGGTGAGGAGTAGGACTAGGGTTGCCAACTGTCTAATCACACAAACTCAAGCTCCCTTGCCCTGCCCCCTGCCCCCCTTCCCTTGAGGCCCCAATCCTTGCCCCACCCCTTCTCCGAGGCCCCGCCCAGCTCACTACATTCCCCCACCCTCTCTCCCTTTCACTGGGCTGGGGCCGGGGATTGGGGTGCAGGAGGCGGTGAGGGGTGCAGGCTCTGGGAGGGAGTTTGGTTGCAAGAGGGGGCTCTGGGCTGGGGCAGGGGGGGTGCGGTGTGGGCTCCGGGCTGGTGGGTCCCGAGGCCAAGGCAGGCTCCCTGTCTGCCCTGGCCCCGCACCACTCCTGGCAGCGGCTGGCACGTCCCTGCAGCCCCTGGAGGGAGGGCAGGGGACTCCGCGGGCTGCCCCTGCCTGCAGGCTCCGCCTCCGCAGCTCCCATTGGCTGCAGTTCCGGGTCAATGGGATCTGCAGAGTCGGCGGTCGGGGCAGGGGCAGCGCGTGGAGACCCCTTTCCCTTCCAGGGGCTGTAGGGACGTCAGCCGCTTCTGGGAAAGGTGCAGGGCCAGGGCAGGCAGGCAGGGAGCCGGTCTTAGCCCCTGTGCACTGTCGAACTTTTAGCACCTAAAATCTCCCAGTTTGGCTTCCGGGAGATAGAGCCCGATTCCGGGAGACTCCTGGTGAAACCGGGGCTGGCTCATATGAAGAGCAGCCTTTCGTCTCTTACCTGTTCAAAGAATTCATCCATAAAATGATCCCGGTCCACGTGAACCACCTCTTCTTCATCGTCACTGTCTTTGGCCTGGAGTGGAGAGAAGAGAAGAGGTTAGATGCCCCGCTGCCTCTCCGAGATGCACACGGATCCCAGCGACCACCTTACAGGCAATTTGCAGGGTGGGCAGGTATGTATCACACAACCCAGCCCTGAGATGCAGCCACCTCTGGGGTGAAGCACAGTAGTTGTCCTACAATTTAGGACATAAAATGAAGAAAGATGTGGCCTATGCCCTTCAACGCCAATTTGCAGTTCCCTCATGCTATTCATGAGCTCTCCCACCCAGAAATCTGCTGAAATACCCATTATCTATCTATCTATCTATCTATCTATCTATCTATCTATCTATCTATCTATCTATCTATCTATCTATCTATCTATCTATCTATCTATCCCCATCCACCTCCTCTATCTATCTATCTATCTATCTATCTATCTATCTATCTATCTATCTATCTATCTATCTATCCATCCCCATCCACCTCCTCTATCTATCTATCTATCTATCTATCTATCTATCTATCTATCTATCTATCTATCTATCTATCTATCTATCTATCTATCCCCATCCACCTCCTCTATCTATCTATCTATCTATCCCCATCCACCTCCTCTATCTATCTATCTATCTATCTATCTATCTATCTATCTATCTATCTATCTATCCCCATCCACCTCATCTATCTATCTATCTATCTATCTATCTATCTATCTATCTATCTATCTATCTATCTATCTATCTATCCATCCATCTATCCCCATTAGGGTTGCCAACCCTGCAGGACTGTCTGGGACGCTCCAGGAATTAAAGATTAATCTTTTATTAAAGATAATGTCATGTGATGAAACCTCCAGGAATTCGTCGAACCAAACTTGGCAACCCAACACACTGCCCACCATGGCCTGCAAGGCCTACAAAGGCCAACAGAGCTTGGGCCTGGAGTACTTTGTTGGCTGGGCAAGGAGGCTGAATCTTGGGAGAGGGGAAAAATTGAGACCCTGGCTTTGACCCTCTTTAGGCCAAAAGCCACTGATTGCCAACCCCTTCAGGGAATAGGGCCCCCAAGACCCCCACTAAAGACAGGGAGTGGCTCTGGGGGTCTTGCATCCATCCCCAGTTATAATGGGGCCATGCTGTGTCTGGTTTTGGCAGAAGAGGCGTGAAGCGGAATGTGGGAGGCAAGAGATTAAGAGGAGGGGTCCCCCTAAATAATTTCACTGGGGTTCCCCATTCATCCTTCCCCACCAAACACTAAAGTCAGTCTGGCCTAAGGAAGGAACAGATCTACTGCAACCACTGGAGAAATTGAGGCACAGAACACAAAAGGGGTTGGAATAAGGTCATGGAGTGCTAAGATGAGAACCCAGCAATCTTGACCCCCACCTCTGCTTCACTAGACCCCACTTCCCTACCAGAGCCAGGGATAGAACCCAGGCATCCTGACTCTCAGCCCCACCTACTTTAACCATTACACCCCACAGATAGAGGGGTATGTATGGAGATGGATAGACAGAAGTTTGTTTAGGAGGATAGGTAAATCTATCTATAGAGTCATAGGACTGGAAGGGACCCTGAGAAGTCATCTAGTCCAATTCCCTGCACTCACGGCAGGACATAGACCATCCCTGACAGGTGTTTGTCCAACCTGCTCTTCAAAATCCCCAATGATGGAGATTCCACAACCTCCCTGGGCGAGTTATTCCAGTGTTAACCACCCTGACAGTTAGGAAGTTTTCCTAATGTCCAACCTAAACCTCCCTTGCTGCAATTTAAGCTCATTTCTTCTTGTCCTGTCCTCAGAGGTTAAGAAGAACAATGTTTCTCCCTCCTCCTTGTAACAACCTTTTAGGTCCTTGAAAACAGTTCTCATGTCCCCTCTCAGTAGTATCTTTTCCAGACTAAACACACCCAGTTTTTTCAATCTTCCCTCACAGCTCAGGTTTTCTAGACCTTGAATCACTTTTGTTGCTCTTCTCTGGACTTCTCCAATTTGTCCACATCTTTCCTGAAAGGTGGCACCCAGAACTGGCCACAATACTCCACGTGAGGCCTAATTAGTGTGGAGTAGAGCGGAAGAATTACAACACGCCTGCTAACATAGCCCATATATTCGCTGTTTTTGCAACGGCGTTACTGTTGACTCATATTTAGCTTGTGATCCCCAGTGAACCCCAGGTCCCTTTCCGCAATTCTCCTTCCCAGGCCGACAGTTCCCCATTTTGTATGTGTGCATCTGATTGTTCCTTCCCAAGTGGATTCTCTGCATTTGTCCTTATTGAATTTCATCCTCTTAACTTCAGCCCATTTCTCCAGTTTGTCCAGATCATTCTGAATTTTCATCCTCTCCTCCAAAGCACACACAACCCCTCCTAGCTTGGTATCGTCCGCAAACGTTATCAACGCGCTCTCTAGGCCATGATCTAGGGCCTTGATGAAGATATTAAACAGAACCGGATAGTGGCGCTGGACCATTTTTAATAGTGGGGTGCTGAAAACCAGCCCCTTTACCCTACCCACTCCCCCACTCAGAGCTAAGGCTGGGACCCTGGGTGCACGGGTTGGCAGCTGGGACCCCGGGTATGGGACTGGCAGTCACCCCCTGTACCCCTAGTTCCTGCGTCTATGGCACCGTACCCAGAATCGATCGCTGCGGGACCTCGCTCATTATGCCCTTCCAGCAGGAGTGTGAACTACTCTCTGGGAGCGGTTTTCCAACCAGTTTTGCACCTATGTATCTAGTTCTCTCTCTGTACTGAGATACAGATCTCTCTGCAACTACGATCTTAGCTCAGCTGAAAAAAACAACGAGGAGTCCGGTGGCTCCTTAAAGACAAACAGATTTATTTGGGAATAAGCTTTCGTGGGTAAAAAACCCCACCCCAAATAAACCTGTTAGTCTTTAAGGTGACTCCTCGTTGTTTTTGGGGATGCAGGCTAACACGGCTACCCCCGATACTTAGCTCTGCTAGCTACAGTCTCCTTTACCTAGGCCAGTGGTTCTGAACGAGGGGTAGGTGTACTCCTGGGGTACACAGACGTCTTCCAGGGGGTACATCAATTCATCTAGATATTTGCCTAGTTTTGCAACAGGCTACATAGAAATCACTGGTGAAGTCAGTCCAAACTAAAACTTCATACAGTGTCTTGTTGACACTACACACTGAAATGTAAGTACAATATTTATATTCCAGTGGATTTACTTTATAATTATAGGGTAAAAAGGAGGAAGTCAGCAATTTTTCAGTAGTCGTGCGCTGTGACACTATCTGTATTTTTATGTCTGATTTTGTAAGCAAGTATTTTTAAGTGAGGAGCAACTTGGGGGAAGGCAAGAGAAATCAGACTTCCGAAAGGGGGACAGTCGTCTGGATCTAGGCTTTGAAGGATTACATTTTTATTGGTAAACATTGATTTCACCGTACACACACAAAAATCAATGTCAAAAATATTTCCATCCATAACAGCTGAAATTGACAGCCGGGCAAAGTAAGGAAGATGCTACCTTAGAAGAGAGTTTGATTAAGTGTATGCCTAGTATTGACATGTGATGGGGGCAATTTGTGTTTTAACCAGCGGTTCTCAAACTTTCTGAGAACCGCGACCCTTTTTCCTGTTCCCGGGCAGCGTGGCGGGCCCTTGTATGTTCGCCGAAAAGCCGCCAAATTGAATACTTCCGCATTTGGCGGCTATTTTCGGCGGACAGGCTGAGCCCTTCCGAGAGCGCTCGGTATGTCCGCCGAAAAGCCGCCGAATGCGGAACTAATCAATTTGGTGGCTTTTCGGCGGCGGCAGGAGCTCGCGACCCCCCGGGGGGTCGTGACCCCCAGTTTGAGAAACCCCGGTTTTCACAGTTACAATGCTTATTGAATTTCAGCGTCTCCTGCTGTTAAATAATTACGGTCTCATGCCCCCAGGGAATTTCCCACAGCTCTGGAAATTGAAATCAGTACAAATACAAAAAATTGCTTAAACCCCATAATTTTGTGCACCGGTTAAAATTGAAATAGATAAAAATAGAAAAGAAATGCTTAAAAATAAACATCAAAATTATTTTTTAAAAATCTAATTCTTCCAGTCCTACCTTTAGATATCCATCCCTATCCATCCCCATCTCTTCCCACTACACCCCTATCTATCTATCTATCTATCTATCTATCTATCTATCTATCTATCTATCTATCTATCTATCTATCTATCTATCTATCTATCTATCTATCCCATGCTCCTCCATTCCACAGACCTACATGCAGCCCTGACTATGCCATGACTACACTCCACTTACATAAGACGTTTTCCAAACTTGATCTGACCCCAGGCGACATGTTCCGGAGTAGCGGTGTGGGAACGCCCCCCTGGGTGGGCCATGCTCCCTGCACAGAGCCCCAGTGCATGGGCCCGGGGGGTCCCACCCCAGAGCTGGGGGGAGAAAGACCCATTCCCCCGAAGCTGGCGAGAAATGGGGCGCACCAAAGGTGCTCCAGGAGGGAAGGGGGCTGGGATCGAGGCATGGAGGGGTGAAGATGCACTGGGGAGGGGCTGCGGCCGAGGCTGGGGCTGCGTGTCTCTCTCCTGGAGTTTTCTGGCTCGAATCTCTCCTGCGTCTCCTTCGCTCCAAGGTCACTGCTTGGTCTGCTGGAGCGGTGACATAACGCACACGCTCCGGTAGCTGGCGGGCTGGGGGAGGGAACGGGGTGGAGGTCAGCGCAGCCTCTGCTCGGGGGACTATCACGTTGCCATGGTCCTTCCAGGAACCCATCAGCCCCAAAATAACCAGCCTCCGGAGTGGCGTCAGCATGGAGCCAATGCCCTGGTGCGGCACTAGGGGGCGCTGTGCTGCAGGGGAGCAGGGCGGGGGCTCAATAGGGGGCGCTCTCCCCTGGCAGTCAGTTCTGCCCCAGTGCCCCAGTGCGGCACTAGGGGGTGCTGTGCTCCAGGGGAGCAGGGCAGGGGGGCTCAATAGGGGGCGCTCTCCCCTGGCAGTCAGTTCTGCCCCAGTGCGGCACTAGGGGGCGCTGTGCTCCAGGGGAGCAGGGCAGGGGGGCTCAATAGGGAGCACTCTCCCCTGGCAGTCAGTTCTGCCCCAGTGCCCCAGTGCGGCACTAGGGGGTGCTGTGCTGCGGGGAGTGGGGCGTTCAAGCTTCAGGCGTCCTCCCTATACCCCGTTGTCATACAGGGAGGAGGGGTCCCCAGAATGTGCATAGACTGCTTCCCACTTCTTGTTCTCTCCACCGTTAGCCCCCCCAGTGCCCCATCTCTCCTCCTGACCCCTCCCCAGAGAGGAGTCCTCCATACCCTTCCAACACCTTGCCCGGCCATACGACACACAGGCTGTATGTGTGTGTATTTGTGCCTGGGCTTTTGTGGCTCTGTGTGTGTGTGTGTGTGTCTGTGGCTTGTTGCCTGTGCCTGCGGGGGTGGGAGGAGGGGTTTCGGTGGAGAGTGTGTGTCATGTTGTGTATTTGTGGGCGTGTGAGGTTGCGCGTCTGGGTGTGTCTGTGGGTCCGTGCTTGGCCGGGTGGGTCTGTGGTTGGCACCGGTGTGCACGCGACTGTGGTTTTGTGTGCATGTGTGCCTGGTTGTCGGTTTCCGTGGGCATCCAGTTTGTGTGTCTCTGTATTAGTAGGTGTGTGCGCCTGTGTGTGTTTTTGGCCTGTTCTCTGTGCGCGCCGGTGGCTTTTTCTGCACATCTGTGGCTTGTGTCTGGGTGTCAGTTCCCGCGAGTTGGGGTGTGTGTGTGTGTCTGTGTCTGTGTGTCTATCTGTCTGCAGGCAGGTTTGCCTCGTTGTGTGCTTTTGGTGCACCCCTGCGGCTTTGTGGTTGCGAGTCAAACACAGCCAGGCGCCACTGACGCATCCCAGCGTGTGTTTGTGTGGCTGTGTTTTGTGGGCGGCGAGGCGTCTTTCTGCCTTTGACTGTGTGCCTCTAGCCGGGGGGCTGTGTGTCACTCGGCGCGGGGGTGTTGTTTGGTGCCGCCGGGTGCCTGGCGGTGCAGGTGTGGTCTTTGTGCTGGTGTCTGTGGCGGTGTGTTTCCTGCCCTCTCGGTGTCTGTCCGTGCAGCCTGTCAGTCTCCAATTCCCTGCCCCTGCGGCTCTGTCCTCAGGCTGGCCTTCTGCGGCAGCATCCTGCAGGGATCTCTGTCACGGTCAGCTTGCAGCACAGACAGGCGGGGAGGAAGGGGGGGGGGGGCTGCGGGGAGCCAAAGGATCCAGCCCCCGCAACCAGGGGAAAGTCCAGGCAGGGCTCGGGACAGGAGCAGGGGGGAGATGGACGACTTAAGGGGCCCTGGGGGGACGTTTGAATTGTAGAGAAATTGATGGAAATCCAGAGCTCTGGGAGGGGAGTGGGGCCTAGTGGGTTAGAGCAGTGGGGGCTGGGAGCCAGGACTCCTGGGTTCTATTGCCAGCTCTGGGAGGGGAGTGGGGGCTGGTGGGTTAGAGCAGGGGGGCTGGGAGCCAGGACTCCTGGGTTCTCTCCTGGCTCTGGGAGGGGAGTGGGGTCTGGTGGGTTAGAACACGGGGAGCTGGGAGCCAGGACTCCTGGGTTCTCTAGCAGGGGAGCAGGGTCAAGCGGTACGAGCGGGGGGGGGGGGGGGGGAGGGTGTCCCCCATATGGCTGTTAACAGCTGCCACACCCCACCCCAGGGACAGCTGCATGTCAGCCCCGGGGGATGCTGACATGCTTCTGCCGAGTAATCCTTGATCATAATTAGTGCTATCGCTGCCGTTCTCCCCCCGCCCCCCGTGCGCCCGCCCGGCCCTCGAGAGACGAGCGGCATATTTAGCAGCACTTCCCTCCCCTCGCTGGCTGAGGAAAACCCAGCGTCACAACACTGGGCTAAAAAAAGACTCAGCTGCCCAAATACAGAGCCACTTAAACAGGTTAATGGCTACACGCACCGCAACTGCTGCCCTGCGCCTCCCACCCGCAACGGGTTCTCCCCCATAGTCCACCTCTGCTCTAACCACTAGACCCCACTCCCCTCCCAGAGCCAGCACAGAACCCGGGACTCCTGGCTCCCAGCACCACCCCGTTCTAGCAACTAGACCCCACTCCCTTCCCAGAGCCAGCACAGAACCCAGGAGTCCTGGCTCCCAACCTCTTCTAACCCCTTAGACTCTGCTTCCTCCCCAAAGGGTTATGTTTGGGAGGGACAGAGAGAGGGAGGGGGGTTATGGGGATGACGGGTAGACAGAAAGATAGATGGGGATGGATGGAGAAATAGATAGAGGGTTCTTATGGGGATGGGTAGGTAGGTAGATAGAGGGGGTATATGGGGATGGATCGATGAATGGATTGAGGGGGTATATGGGGAGGGAGGGATGGATAGACAGACAGAGGGAGTATATGGAGATGGATGGATGGGATATATGGGGATGGATGGATGGATGGGATATATGGAGATGGATGGATGGATGGGTAGATAGACAGAGGGAGTATATGAGGATGGATGGGTAGATAGATGGATGAATGAATGGGATATATGGAGATGGATGGATGGATGGGTAGATAGACAGAGGGGTATATGGGGATAGATAGATGGATGGATGGGATATATGGGGATAGATGGATGGATGAGTAGATAGACAGAGGACGAATATGGGGATGGATGGATGGATGAGTAGATAGAAGAGGGTATATGGGAATGGATGGATGGGTAGATGGATGGGTAGATAGACAGAGGGGGTATATAGGGATGGCTGGCTGGCTGGGTAGATAGATGGATGAATGAATGGGATATATGGGAATGGATGGATGGGTAGATAGATGGATGGATGGGTAGATAGATGGATGGATGGGTAGATAGAGGGGGTATATGGGAATGGATGGATGGGTAGATGGATGGATGGATGGGTAGATAGAGGGGGTATATGGGAATGGATGGATGAGTAGATAGATGGATGGATGGGTTGATGGCTGGATGGATCGGTAGATAGAGGGGGTATATGGGAATGGATGGATGGGTAGATAGATGGATGGATGGGTAGATAGATGGATGGATGGGTAGATAGAGGGGGTATATGGGAATGGATGGATGGGTAGATGGCTGGATGGATGGGTATATAGAGGGGGTATATGGGAATGGATGGATGGGTAGATAGATGGATGGATGGGTTGATGGCTGGATAGATCGGTAGATAGAGGGGGTATATGGGAATAGATGGATGGGTAGATAGATGGATGGATGGGTAGATAGACGGAGGGTATATGGGAATGGATGGATGGGTAGATAGATGGATGGATGGGTAGATAGAGGGGGTATATGGGAATGGATGGATGGGTAGATGGCTGGATGGATGGGTATATAGAGGGGGTATATGGGAATGGATGGATGGGTAGATAGATGGATGGATGGGTTGATGGCTGGATAGATCGGTAGATAGAGGGGGTATATGGGAATAGATGGATGGGTAGATAGATGGATGGATGGGTAGATAGACGGAGGGTATATGGGAATGGATGGATGGGTAGATAGATGGATGGATGGATGGATGGGTAGATAGACGGAGGGTATATGGGAATGGATGGATGGGTAGATGGCTGCATGGATGGGTAGATGGATGGATGGATGGGTAGATAGATGGATGGATGGATGGGTAGATAGACGGAGGGTATATGGGAATGGATGGATGGGTAGATGGCTGCATGGATGGGTAGATGGATGGATGGATGGGTAGATAGAGGGGGTATATGGGAATGGATGGATGGGTAGATAGATGGATGGATGGGTAGATAGATGGATGGATGGGTAGATAGAGGGGGTATATGGGAATGGATGGATGGGTAGATAGATGGATGGATGGGTAGATAGAGGGGGTATATGGGAATGGATGGATGGGTAGATAGATGGATGGATGGGTAGATAGAGGGGGTATATGCGAATGGATGGATGGGTAGATGGATGGATGGATGGGTAGATAGACGGAGGGTATATGGGAATGGATGGATGGGTAGATGGCTGGATGGATGGGTAGATGGCTGGGTGGATGGGTAGATAGAGGGGGTATATGGGAATGGATGGATGGGTAGATAGATGGATGGATGGATGGGTAGATAGACGGAGGGTATATGGGAATGGATGGATGGGTAGATGGATGGGTAGATGGCTGGATGGATGGGTAGATAGAGGGGGTATATGGGAATGGATGGATGGGTAGATAGAGGGGGTATATGGGAATGGATGGTTGGGTAGATAGATGGATGGATGGGTAGATAGAGGGGGTATATGGGAATCTATGGATGGGTAGATGGCTGGATGGATGGGTAGATGGCTGGATGGATGGGTAGATAGATGGATGGATGGGTAGATAGAGGGGGTATATGGGAATGGATGGATGGGTAGATAGATGGATGGATGGGTAGATAGAGGGGGTATATGGGAATGGATGGATGGGTAGATAGATGGATGGATGGGTAGATAGAGGGGGTATATGGGAATGGATGGATGGGTAGATGGATGGATGGATGGGTAGATAGAGGGGGTATATGGGAATGGATGGATGGGTAGATAGATGGATGGATGGGTAGATAGAGGGGGTATATGGGAATGGATGGATGGGTAGATAGATGGATGGATGGGTAGATAGAGGAGGTATATGGGAATGGATGGATGGGTAGATAGATGGATGGATGGGTAGATAGAGGGGGTATATGGGAATGGATGGATGGGTAGATAGATGGATGGATGGGTAGATAGATGGATGGATGGGTAGATAGAGGGGGTATATGGGAATGGATGGATGGGTAGATAGATGGATGGATGGGTAGATAGATGGATGGATGGGTAGATAGAGGGGGTATATGGGAATGGATGGATGGGTAGATAGATGGATGGATGGGTAGATAGATGGATGGATGGGTAGATAGATGGATGGATGGGTAGATAGAGGGGGTATATGGGAATGGATGGATGGGTAGATAGATGGATGGATGGGTAGATAGATGGATGGATGGGTAGATAGATGGATGGATGGGTAGATAGATGGATGGATGGGTAGATAGAGGGGGTATATGGGAATGGATGGATGGGTAGATAGATGGATGGATGGGTAGATAGATGGAACTTCCAAACCTTCTCATCTCCCCTCTCTGCCCCCTGTCCTAGAAGGGACCAAGAGTCCCTGTTCCCTCCCTGCTGGGTGACCCAGATTCATTCCCTGCTCCTGTCCGGTCTGTCCATCCACCACCCTTGGGGTCCCAGCCCCACACTGCAGGCCTGGCAGGACCCAGCAGCCGCCTCTGGCACTAGACATTTTTTTTACATTCATAACTGGTGTGGCCAGGCCCGGGGGTGCCAGGGGGGCTCTGACCAGCCAGGCCCGGAGATGGGGGTGAGTGGGGTGGCTCTGAACTGCCCTGGCACAAATTAAGGCCTGGCGCTGTCTCCTTGACAGTAATAGCAACCAGGCTGGAGTCTGGGTCTCCACCAGCCGTGGGGCTCCAGCCGTGGCTCGGGGGTCTCGGGGCTCAGAGTTTCGGGAGGGGACAGGGTGTGTGTGTGTGTGTGTGAGAGAGAGACAGCACGTGTCTACGTGACCATGTGTGTGTAAGAGGGGCTGTGTGTTTCCATGTATGTTGAGGAGAGCTCGCGCGTATCTCTGTGTGTGTCGCTGTGTCTGTATGTGTCAGAGAGGTTGTGTTTGTGCTGGAGAGGTTATGCCTGCCTGTGATTGTGTGTCCGAGGCTCTATGGGAGAGACTGTGAGACTTGTGTGCCGGTGTGTGGCTCTGAATTTTTTAGATTGTGTGTGTGAGAGAGCGAACAGGTGTGTGTGTGACAGACGGTGTGCTTGTGTGAGAGACAGAGATTGAGCGTGTGATTGTGTGGGGGACAGAGATTGAGCGTGTGATTGTGTGGGGGACAGAGATTGAGCGTGTGATTGTGTGGGGGACAGAGATGTGTGTATTTCTGTGTGTGAGAGAGAGAGTGCAGGGGAGTGGCACTGTGTGAGTGTTGGAGGGGGGCGGGT